>CM034540.1:39260291-39380102 GCA_020002185.1 Paraescarpia echinospica | reverse complement strand
GTGATGTGTCATCCGTAGTCTCGGTCATAGTCTCGTGACAAATCTCGGCCATAGTCTCGTGTGATGTGTCATCCGTAATCTCGGTCATAGTCTCGTGACAAATCTCGGCCATAGTCTCGTGTGATGTGTCATCCGTAATCTCGTGACATATCTCGGTCATAGTCTCGTGTGATGTGTCTAGGTGATCTAAGTTCAATTCGTTTGACCCGTGTTGGTCAAAGTGTAGTGTTTCGTTTGCGTGACTAGTTGATCTGAGTTCAATTTGTGCCACGTGTTGGTCAAAGTGTAGTGTTTCGTTTGTATAACTCGTGTCTATAGACCGTACTCTCGTGTGATGTGTCATCCATAGTCTCGTGACATATCTCGGTCATAGTCTCGTGTGATGTATCATCCGCAGTCTCGTGATATATCTCGGACATTGTCTCGTCGGTACTCTCGTGTGATGTGTCATCCGTAGTCTCGTGTGATGTGACATCCGTAGTCTCGTGATATATCTCGATCATAGTCTCGTCTCTTGTCTCGTCGGTACTCTCGTGTGATGTTTGTGTAGCGTGTTGGTCAAAGCATAGTGTAATGAGTGCGTGAGTGAGTGACTGCGTGAACAGACACAAAGGATGAGTGAGTGAGTGAGTGAGTGAGTGAACATATACGAAGGGTGAGTGAGTGAGTGAGTGAACAGATACGAAGGGTGAGTGAGTGAGTGAGTGAGTGAGTGAGTGAACATATACGAAGGGTGAGTGAGTGAGTGAGTGAACAGATACGAAGGGTGAGTGAGTGAGTGAGTGAGTGAGTGAGTGAGTGAGTGAACAGATACGAAGGGTGAGTGAGTGAGTGAGTGAGTGAGTGAGTGAACAGATACGAAGGGTGAGTGAGTGAGTTCTTTGCTTCCTTTTCGGTCATGGTCTCGTCTCTTGTCTCGTCGGTACTCTCGTGTGATGTGTCATCCGAAGTCTCGTGTGATGTGTCATCCGTAGTCTCGTGACATATCTCGGTCATAGTCTCGTCTCTTGTCTCGTCGGTACTCTCGTGTGACGTGCATCCGAAGTCTCGTGACATATCTCGGTCATAGTCTCGTGTGATATACCTAGTTGATCTAAGTTCAATTCACGTTTTACACCAATAAACCGTCTATTCTAATGGAATTCCATCTTTTTGACGGAATCTTACGCGATAACACGTCGAATTGCCTGGAATTCCATCTTTTTGACGGAATCTTACGCGATAACACGTCGAATTGCCTGGAATTCCATCTTTTTGACGGAATCTTACGCGATAACACGTCGAATTGCCTGGAATTCCATCTTTTTGACGGAATCTCACGCTGTAACTCGTTTATTCTGATGTGCCATCCGTAGTCTCGTGTGACGTATCATCCGAAGTATCGTGTGATGTGTCATCCGTAGTCTCGTGACATATCTCGGTCATAGTCTCGTCTCTTGTCTCGTCGGTACTCTCGTGTCATCCGTAGTCTCGTGACATATCTCGGTCATAGTCTCGTCTCTTGTCTCGTCGGTACTCTCGTGTGACGTGTCATCCGTAGTCTCGTGTGATGTGTCATCCGTAGTCTCGTGATATCTCGGTCATAGTTCGTCTCTTGTTTCGGCGGTACTCTCGTGTGATGTGTCATCCGTAGTCTCGTGTGATGTGTCGTCCGTAGTCTCGTGCCATATCTCGAAGGAATTGATGCAATAACACGTCTATTTTCCTGCAAAAGGAAGGAATTGATGCAATAACACGTCTATTTTCCTGAAAAAGGAAGGAATTGATGCAATAACACGTCTATTTTCCTGAAAAAGGAAGGAATTGATGCGATAACATGTCTATTTTCCTGAAAAAAGAAGGATTTGACGCGATAACACGTTAAGATTAGTGTTTCGTTTGTACAAATAGTTGATCTAAGTCCAATTCGTGACACGTGTTGGTCAAAGCATAGTGTGTCGTTTGCACAACTAGTTGGTCTGAGTTCAATGTTCGATTCGTTCAGCGTGTTGGTCAAAGCATAATGTTTCGTTTGTCCAACTAGTTGATCTGAGTCCAATTCGTGATACGTGTTGGTCAAAGCCTAGTGTTTCGTTTGTGCAACTAGTTGGTCTGAGTTCAATTCGTGACACGTGTTGGTCAAAGCATAGTGTTTCGTTTGTGTGACTAGTTGATCTGAGTTCAATTTGTGACATGTGTTGGTCAAAGAATAGTGTTTCGTTTACGCAACTAGTTGGTCTGAGTACATTAACATCTCTGTACTGAACTACACAGACATGAGTGGTTAACATATCTGTACTGAACTACATGAAAATTGTCATCCGTAGTCTCGTGACATATCTCGGTCATAGTCTCGTGTGATGTGTCTAGTTGATCTAAGTTCAATTCGTGACACGTGTTGGTCAAAGCATAGTGTTTCGTTTTCGTGACACGTGTTGGTCAAAGCATAATGTTTCGTTTGTCCAACTAGTTGATCTGAGTCCAATTCGTGATACGTGTTGGTCAAAGCATAGTGTTTCGTTTGTGCAACTAGTTGGTCTGAGTTCAATTCGTGACACGTGTTGGTCAAAGCATAGTGTTTCGTTTGTGTGACTAGTTGATCTGAGTTCAATTTGTGACATGTGTTGGTCAAAGAATAGTGTTTCGTTTACGCAACTAGTTGGTCTGAGTATATTAACATCTCTGTACTGAACTACACAGACATGAGTGGTTAACATATCTGTACTGAACTACATGAAAATTGTCATCCGTAGTCTCGTGACATATCTCGGTCATAGTCTCGTGTGATGTGTCTAGTTGATCTAAGTTCAATTCGTGACACGTGTTGGTCAAAGCATAGTGTTTCGTTTTCGTGCCACGTGTTGGTCAAAGCATAATGTTTCGTTTGTCCAACTAGTTGATCTGAGTCCAATTCGTGATACGTGTTGGTCAAAGCATAGTGTTTCGTTTGTGCAACTAGTTGGTCTGAGTTCAATTCGTGACACGTGTTGGTCAAAGCATAGTGTTTCGTTTTCGTGACACGTGTTGGTCAAAGCATAATGTTTCGTTTGTCCAACTAGTTGATCTGAGTCCAATTCGTGACACGTGTTGGTCAAAGCATAGTGTTTCGTTTGTCCAACTAGTTGATCTACTAGTTGGTCTGAGTTCAATTTGTGACATGTGTTGGTCAAAGAATAGTGTTTCGTTTACGCAACTAGTTGGTCTGAGTACATTAACATCTCTGTACTGAACTACACAGACATGAGTGGTTAACATATCTGTACTGAACTACACGGAAATAAGTGGCTATCATCCCTACTGAACTACACAGACATAAGTGGCTATCATCTCTACTGAACTACACAGACATACTTGTGAAGTGTAAGACTATTAGTAAGGTTCCCAACATATGCTTTGCATTACACTATGAAAAAGACACAATATGAGGTTTGCACAGTTTATACGTGAACAACACAAACGTATTTACATGTCACGTTCCATAACTGCAAGAACCATATGTTTCATAGTGTTTCGCCACTGTTTCGAAACGGATTCTTGCAACCAAGTATTGATATTACACAACTGTTCGACTGTCACGTCGGATAGTTTCACACCTGCGTCTAACAAAAACGCTCAAACAATCTTTCACCATCTAATTGGTCTTAGTTCATGGACGTGATGTGTGATTTGAGGATGACGTTAGGCATAGTCCTATCGTGGTACAACTGTGATGGTGGTCGGTTGACAGATGGTGATGCTGAAGATGACGGTGGCCGTCGGCGTTTTCGTGACGCAGAGGTAGTTGGAACACTGTCAGCAGTAGCGATGCCCTCCTTTTCTTGTCGCTGAAACAGTAACGAGATGAGCTTAGTAATGAATGGTCAACTGATATGTATAAGAAAAAATATAATATTATGGTCTTTTGAAAAATGTTCTAACAAAATAGCACGAATACCATTTGAACACTATGAAAAATTGAAGCTTACTGTTATCTCTTCAAGTTGTTCTTCAAGCTGTTCTTCAAGTTGTTCTTTACGTCGCCGCTGTTTATCTTGCTTCCTTTGACCCTTGTCGGACGTTATCACTAGTCATGTTGTTCATCTTCCAAAATGTAAGATATAATGACCACAACAAACAGACGCAGGTCTTTTATAACAGTTCGACAGAACATAAAGGTCACGTGGTCGTGCCGAACGAACATTTGTCCACTAGGGGATGATGTTTGTAGTTCGTGATGTATCCGTCAGGGGGCTCTATTGCACGCAAGCGTGCAAGAGACACGAATATTTGCAGTACTAGAATATTTAATTTACAACTTGTCCACAATATGACACCACTTGTATAACTAGTACCGACAAATTCCGATAGGGGGCACTGTTTTAGTTAATCAACTATCCACCAGGGGGAGCTATTTTAATTCACCAAATATCCGTCAGGGGGCGCTTCCATAGTTTTGGCGGGAAATAATTAGTTCACCAACTATCCGCCAGGGGGAGCTATTTTAATTCACCAACTATCCGTCAGGGGGCGCTTCAATAGTTTTGGCGGGAAATAATTTCAGTTCACCAACTATCCGCCAGGGGGCGCTATTTTGGTTTTGGCGGGAAATAATTAGTTCACCAACTATCCGCCAGGGGCGCGATGATATTTTTGGCGGGAACTAATTAGTTCACCAACTATCCGCCAGGATCCTCCAGTCTCAAACTGTATTTAGACAAAAATCCGCTAGGTGGCGATATCTAGTTTTGGCGGGAAATATCTTAGTTCACCAACTATCCGCCAGGGGCGCTATTTGGTTTTGGCGGGAACTAATTAGTTCACCAACTATCCGCCAGGGGGCGCGATGATATTTTTGGCGGGAAATATTTTAGTTCCGAAAAAATCCGCTAGAAATATTCTAGTTCCAAAAAATTCCGGTAGGGGGCGCCGCGTGACCTTGGCCTACATCCGGGTACTTGACCTTGACCTTTGACCTTGACCTACATCCGGGTACTTTTCCACTTCCACCGCAACGCCACAGCTGCCTACGCTACTTAACCTCCTTTACTACTCACGCCAACTGAGGGCACACTGACAACAAACAACCGCATCACCAGGGGACAGCCCAACAAGCTCCTCCTGCCTCACTCCAGAACAAACACGCACCTCCATTCCTTTTTTCCCTCAGCCATCCGTTTATGGAACAAGATCCCCAACAAAGCGTCCTCGGCCAGCACCCACACAGCCTTCAAAGCGGCAGTTGAGGTCTGGGTAAAAAATACTACCTAGACACACCTTAAAAAAAGAATAAAAAAATAAACACTGTTTTTATCAACCCTGTTTTTATCAACCCTTTTAAACCGCGCATGTGCAACAAACTGTGGAATATTCTTCTGGATAGAAGTAACCACAAGACTGTGAAGAAGAAGAAAGTGTATCTAAGGCTAAACTAAACTGAAGTCAAGTCCAGATGACCTTAATGGCTTAAAATTAATAACCAAGCTTACATTATTAAGGTCATCGTTATCGGTTATGGCGTTAATATTAAATGATGTTGTCATTTGCAACGTAAAATATTCATTCTATTGGGTAGCATTAGTTTGTTTAAGATCTTATGCCTACATTATCTCAACAGATTAGTCATTAGCCATGCCAGGATGTAAATGTAATAGTATTGATAGGCTTAAAGGAAATAAAAATAAGGCAATAGCTAAATCCTTTTTCCATGTGTACACAAAGTTTAACATTGTATGTAACATTTGACAACATTAAACAAATACAGAAAAATACATTTGTAGCATAAATTCGATTTTAAGCCCGTCTGTGAAGCGATTCCCGCGGAAAATGAAATTTTAATGAGCTAGGCGATCACGTGGTATCGTGACGTCACTTATGACACACACTCGCATCAGGCCGACCCTTTCCATGCATTCAGAGCATGTTTACAAGGATAGCTGTTGGGTCGAAACGAGCGTCAGAACGAGTTATTGTGCAATATTCCGATGTAATACAAACACTAGTCATCATAGAGGAACAAACATTTATGTTACGGTTCCACATGAATAGAATTTTATTCAAAACAACGAATGCGAATGGGCCTCCAAGTCGACTAGGTTTCGCCGAGCTTGGGCTCGTTTTCCGAATAATTATATCGAATGCAACCAACGGGAGATAATCTACACCAATAAACATACATAGCAAACATATATTGTATCCAACTACATAAAGTAACATGTATAATCTCATAATATCACTAGAATATCGATATATGAAGGAGTTGTACAATTTATCATAACAAGTTAAATCAGTCAGAAATTATCCGTTGGTCCCGCTAGCTCAGTGGGTAGGCGCGTTGGTTTCTTGTCGCTTGCTTTACAATCGGGCGACGCCGGTTCAATCCTGACATTATGCAAACCTTTGATTTACTTTACACTTTTTTGTTTATGTTTTAACGAAGTAATATAAACAAAATCACTTTATACTATAATACACTGTTTATTAAAAAAAAAATTGTAGTAATTATTTATTCGCCACAAAAATGAAAATATGGTCATTTTATATAACGATGTTTCTAAATTGTATTTATCCAGACAGATCTCAATCTATTTTCACATATATAATTACAATATATTACCGTACAATATATTTACAATTAATAAATTATATATCCATTACATTATATTTGTTTGGATAAATAAAATTTAGAAACATCGTTATATAATGACCATATTTTCATTTTTGTGGCGAATAAATAGTTACTACAAAAATAACAATTATTTACAAACAGTGCATTATAGTATAAAGTGATTTTGTTTATATTACTTCGTGAAAACATAAACAAAAAAAGTGTAAAGAAAATCAAAGGTTTGCATGCTGTCAGGATTGAACCGGCGTCGCCCGATTATAAAATAAGTGACAAGTAACCAACGCGCCTGCCCACTGAGCTAGCGGGACCAACGGAAACTCTATGACTGATTTAAGTTGTTATGATAAATTGTACAACTCCTTAATATATCGATATTCTAGTGATATTATGAGATTATACACGTTACTTTATGTAGCTGGATACAATATATGTTTGCTATGTATGTTTATTGGTGTAGATTATCTCCCGTTGGTTGCATTCGATATCATTATTCTGAAAACGAGCCCAAGCTCGGCGAAACCTAGTCGACTTGTAGGCCCATTCGCATTCGTTGTTTTGAATAAAATTCGATTCATGTGGAACCGTAAGATAACTGCGTGTTCCTCTATGATGACTAGTGTTTGTATTACGTCGGAATATTGCACAATAACTCGTTCTGACGCTCGTTTCGACCCAAAAGCTATACTTGTAAACATGCTCTGAATGCATGCAAAGGGTCGGCCTGATGCGAGTTTGAGTCATAAGTGACGTCACCTCTCGGCATCCCGAAAAGCGCGCCAAAAATATGCGTACTCGAAAATGTAAAATGTGGAATTTCTAATTCATTGAATTTTGTTGATTTTTTTGGCTTGGTGGACGTGGAAATAGACAGCAGGATGTAATATAACATGAATTCGAGCAATAGATGTTTTTATTCCCTTTAACATTGGACGGTGCATGCATCATAGTCATGGCCGTAGTGATACTCACACAGTCACAGACATACTCACGTAGTCGAATAGAGTCGACAGACTACTGACTAGTAGTAGTGTCACAGGCATAGCCATAGCATAGCCACCATATGAAATATAAAATAGCCTATGAAATAATGTATTTAGCCATTATTGATGTGGACTTCTATCAGTACGAGTCGTACATAATATTTAAATAATATGTGTAGACCCCCTTGGTATATACAGTTAATTTAATTGAAATGTAATATTTAACAACTGTTTATATTTAGTGATTGATAGGCCATATTGATACTATGGTTTGATTGTTTTCTGCAAGTCTTAATTTACTTTTGTAACAACATATATATAATATATACATATATATAAACCTACCACATCATATGCACTATTTTTTAGTCGCAAATCTTCTGTCTATGCAGTATCCATCTGTGAAAGAGCCAACTGGTGCTGAAAGGTAAGTTCCAATAATATAGCTGAGTGTGTTCTTGGATATCCTAACAGCACAACAGTTTTTAAGGGAAACATTACACTAGCGCTGGTTCGATCAGCACTAGTGATACTTGTGAAAGTTCGATACCGATACTTCGTTGTATTGCGATACTTCGATATTTTTGGTATCGAACGGCCACAGTTCGATACCTTCGATATTTCGATACCTTCGATACTTTGTCGATACCTATACTTCGATATCGAGTCCATTCGACGTCGATGCGAAGACGTAACATCGTTTTCGAAGATGAAGTTACGGCCGGATGTACGGAAAGTACGGCTACTCCGCTGCGGGCTTCGCTTCCTAACTTGACAGGGTTGACTATGTTGTATGTACTAGGCAGCTTAGGCGTGGTTCTTTTTCAAAAAAACATAATAAAATGTAACATCTCAGTGGTTTTATAAAGCTTTATTGTGGAGTCAGTTTCCAAAAAAGTCTATAAAGTGTATATAAATAATTATTTGAGTGCGATCTCAGCTTAGCCTCGATTATTCAAGCCTCGTTACGACGTTGGGTGGCACTACCGTTTGTTTCACCACTCTACCTTGCCCACTCTACAGCGTACCAAAAACACACAACATTCCAGTAATTTTATATAGTGTTTATTGCACGCATTAGTATTCATGAATCTAGTTTAATATAATAATAATAATATAAATAATTATTCAAGCGCGACACACTAAACTCGTTTACCCAGGTTCCGTTTGGTGGCGCTATGTTTTGTTGTTTGATGGCGCCACCGTTTGCCGTACTCGCTCAACCAAGATGAACGACAAAATGTCAAAACGCACATCGCCAATTTGGCATTTTTTTTTTTACAAATACGGAAGCACTGTAGTGTCTACTATGCCAGAAACGCTCCCCCCAAACTAGTGGGGGAAATACATCAAATTTGGCGAAACATGTCACTGTCCATCCATCATCCAAGAGACTACCAAAACATGATGATTTAAGGATGTCGTGGTAACACTAACAGTAACAACGTCAACGAGAACGACGTGTTCCATCAAAATTTTCGTCAGAAACCAAGCAATGGACATTTAGTAGTAGTTACAGTCGAAGTGAATCGCCAACGGTTGCAGAGTCTACTGCGGCGACAGCGTCTAGAAGTGACGTACGCGATGTGACTACTAGTTTTATTTATTTATTATTACTAGGTATTCTATTGCTATTGTCTGTAATACTGTATTGTTTTAATGTTACATTACAATTACTTTTACAACATTAATAAATTATAATTAAACAATTACAATTTACAACTGTTATTTGGTTATTGAAATAAAATGAAAATTGCATATTAATCGTTGTTTGCATAACTATATCAATTAGTATGTATCAATGGTTAAGTTGAAAATTGAATAGGTGTACCGTATATACTACTATAGTTCCCAATAGACGCTCAGAGCGTGTGCTAAGAATTTGGTGCACGACTATTTGTTTCTCGAAAGTGGTACCAGGCAACACTTTTTCAAACACACATAGTCAGCAGTGCACATCTACCAAACTGACTGATGCAACATCGACACATGACAAGAATGCAACATGTTGCTGCTAAAGGCACACACGCACACTATGAATGACCTATCAAGCATCTGCAATATGGCGCTAGCAACAGTATTGCCATCAGTTATGTCTAGCATGCATTCATTCATGAAAAATCTACTTTTATACATGTTTCCCTAATGAAAAAAAATGTGTGCTTCTATGCCATTAGTCTAGATGGATAGTGTGTTTCTATTGGGATTTATACTGTATATGAATTAGACATACAACGTAAGTATCGAGTATCGAACAAAATTCTGGTATCGATCGATATCGAAGAATTCTGGTATCGAACCAGCACTACATTACACATTCTGCACAAAAGCTATTCATTCATTTCAACCATTCAGCATGCATTGAGAGAAACTGCACAGCACGATGTTTCGTATAATATTGCACAATCATGTTAATGAATGGATTTTTTATGATTGCAGGGCAACTGGACCAACTGGGAACATGCAGTCAGAAGATGAATGTGACATCACTTATAATGGCTATGCAGTTCAAATCTCAAGACACACATTACTTAAGTGAACTGATAAACTTTAACAGGTATATTTTTGTATTATTTAATTTTACTTACGAATGAAGTTTGGAATTTTTTTTAATATCAATGAGAAAAATATAACTGTCATTGGGATGCTCATAGTACTTCAGCCAATGACAGACCTGTTCACTGCAACACTAACACAGTCTCCGGGAAGCATTCAGCAACACTCACTGCAATTAGGTATTACAGTTTGAAAGCTAGTCATGTATGTAGATTCACTGGTGCCTATAGTTATGTACTCATTTATATAGCTGTGTACATATGTGTGCATTGTGAATAAAATATATTGTGAATAAAACCTGTGTGAATTTGGTTTCATGTACTAGTCTTGTCTTACCATGCTCTTACGATGTCTTGTTCAGGTGAAGCAAGTGCATAACTTTGTGTTACCAATTTTAGAAATAGGCAATATCTTCCATAGTATATCTCGATCAAACAGCTGACTTTTGTCCACACTCGTCATATAGATAGTTATAATTTCTTTGTATACTTCAATGCAATATATCAGTGTTTTGTGGCTGGTTCAAATCCAGCTGGTATGTTACTAGATGCACAATATACTCCTGGTTTATGGACATCTCAGTGAGTATTGCAATCATCTGTTGTTTAGTTCTTCCGACTAGGTGATGTCCCATCAATGTTGTGATGTCAGAAATGTACACTTTATAATCTCATCTTTCAATTTCCAGTTTATTTTCCTCAACAAATAAAACCCAAATATTATAAAATACTAACTGTATAGTTGTTATTAGCATTGATTTTTTAACACAGCCCAATTTAAAAAAAAATTCTCACTTTGAAACTTAAATTATGGGGTGCTATTTTATTGGAATCCAGAAATGTACAAAATTCTATTTCACGATTTTGGAACTTAATACCCACTTTGTTGCGGCAGGTCACATGTCCATAAAGTCATCAACTGCAATAGCTTGACCACTTGGTGCTAGCATGATTGGTTACCTGTTTATAATAAGCTATATTACAACAGCTTATACTTGTGCATGTCATTATTAATTTGTATACTGTAGGTCATGACCTGTACTATAAAGGAAGAATGGGGTTACGTTTGGTTCTGAAGACCAGCGGTGAAATAGAGAATGCGCTGAGAGAGTGCCATGATGACCCAGGCAGTGGTGGTTAAAGGGGCATGACCATCACACGCTTGAAGGTGGAGGAGACTTACCACTGGAAGTCAATGACAGCCAACGTGAAGGACTGGGTAAGTTGTCATGATGTGTACAATGTCAAAAAAAACAATTCTTCACAACCCAGCACGTCGGTCGGTTGGTAATGCCTGTCACACATTAAATGGATGTCATTTGACTTATACTTGCTTTCGTGTTATACTGATGTTTATTGAACAAATTACATACATCACTGGTGCAACCAGTTTACCATGTTTGTATTCCCAGGAGAAATGGTGTTCTCGCTGCCAGCACTCGGAGAGAGTAAAAACAATTGCTGCCGAACTGCACCCCATCACAGCAGAGGCACCCTGGGATGTGATTGGGGTTGACCTCATTGGTCCCGTCACTGAGACGGAAAGTGGCAATCGCCTCATTTGTACAATGACAGACCTGTTTACCAAGGTTGTCTTTGCTAGACCCATCAAGGTAATATGTGTGACACTTGTTTGGATAATCATGTTTATAATAATAATAAGATAACTTCTATTGCACCTAAGACCTTGGAAACCATGCTAAAAGGTGCATAAAAATAAAAGGATTGGGCAATCGAAAATTTCATAACCAGTATTCCAGTTGTCAACAGATGGGTCAAGGCGCTGTTTTGTTCCATCTGTTTAGATTTGTCTGTCATAAAGCATACTTTGTAATGTCTTTTTTACACTAACATTACTTCATGTCCATTAGTTCTTCTATCTGCTGTAAGTGAGAATGAATAATTCAATGAATATTTAAAGATATTTAAATGTCTATCTTAGCCTCAACTTTATCTGCTTGTCTTTATTCTTTCAGGCATTTGTCATATATCAACATATATTTACATACATATATATACATATAATATTATATATAGTATATGTATACATATATTCATATCGACAGCATACGCACAACATTTATGCTATTTTTTGTCATGTTAAACACACAGCTGTTTTATGTAGACTGAAGCTGCAGGTCTCTCTCATAACAGACAGTCTGTCTAAGCTGCTTTTAGGAATATATATATACATGTATATGTACATAATGTCATGATATATGTGTGTTTCTAGAACAAATGTGCTGGCGAGGTGGCTACAGTTCTTCTAGAAATGTTTTATCTGTATGGTCCACCAAGACGTATTATCACAGACCAAGGACGAGAGTTTGTGAACGAGGTATTCTATGCACAATTACATGACTGTACCACATATTGATATAATACTAATTACAGTGATATAATACTACTTACAGTGTTCCATATCACAACATATCAATAATGTATCATATGCCTGTCATGTGAAGGTTCTACTTCCCACCATTGTATACATCACTGCATGGATATATCTGCTTGTTTTTACATCTTGTTTTTTAAAGCCCCGATACAAATACACCAAGAATCATATTGTATATATGTGTTATGACAATTATGACATTTCTAGGACTTGCATAGTCTGTAATGTCTTCCATTGCATACTCCAGGAGATATACTTGACTAACGTAAAAACAACAATAATCAAGTAACATGAACAATCAATGAATGTTTGTATCATATGCATATAGTGTATACGCAGGTATATATGCAGCAAACTACTTTTTTAGTATTATGTATGTAATACTATACATGTCATATTCTGCAGGTTTTTTTAATGTATTTATTATACTAATTTGTAACTGTGATGAGCCTTCCTTTCTCATTTGGACAATTTCTCAACAACATTTGAATTGAATATAATTGATCTATGGTCAGCATATTACATTTTGTTGGCATAATAACTGTTCATGTTCATATTAAAGCATACATTTGCGTAGTTGTTTACAAAAAAAGCTAGCCACAATTGTTGCTCTCCTTTTCTTTCCGTGGGCCACGGTTAGGCTGACCTTGATTTCTGGGTTTTCCTTTCTTTTCTGTTCCTCCCCTCACTGCCTTTTTACTGCTATCTCCAACGAACCGTCTCCACTCACCTCTGTCTTTCGCTTTCCTTTTCCACCCCTCTCCCAATCCTTCAAAGTCTCTCTTAAAACAATCTTCCCAACGCAGTCTTAATCTTCCTTGCCTCCTTTCCCCATCCACTTTCCGTGTATCCGCTTTCTTCGCTAGCTGTTCTCCCCCCATTCGTTCTATGTGTACCGCCCACTTCAGCCGACATCTCACCAAACTCTATGTCACGTCAACCTCCAGGTATACAAAACTGTCTGTGTGTATCCATGTCTTTGTATTCCTGCCCAACCCACATCGCTTCCGTCTTCTCCAAACTGACTGTCAGACCCTGCTGAATATGGCCATCCATTTCATTAGCTGTTCTTAGACGTCTGCTTCCCCATCTGTTGCCACTGCCACTATACTAATAACATGTTTTTATATAGCTGTAGACGCCTTTCTAATGCCCACGTAATAACATTATCAGACATGTCAATGATTTGTGCAGTAATTAAATTTTAATTAAAACACCTAGTAAAGCAGGTAGTATTTGCATAAACGTAAGTTAATTATATAATTTTATAATCTTTATGCACGCACGCGCGCCTGCACACACACACACACACACACACACACACACACACACACACACACACACACACACACACACACACACAATTTACAACAGTGTATGTCGCCGACGACTGACATAATATCAGGACATTTTTATTCAGCAATTTCATATAAGTACGTAGGTCTGTATTCCTCAATATGCACCCCAAAAGTCATATTAAATACTGCTATTATTATTAGTACGCCATGGCATATATATATATATATATGCACAATTGCTTTATATATATATATATATATATATATATATATATATATATAATTGTGACATAAATTATAAGATGTTTGATTCCCACAGACATAAACAATATCCTCTCCACGCATACGTCACGTGACTTACTCTTTTACTTGGTTATAAATATGAAACAGGAAATTATTATTATGTACTCTAACTGTAAGGATCGTGTTTCGACAACAAACGAAACATATTTAACTACTAAATAATATTTATCACCACCTGATCTACTGGTGCCAAATAGTATGCCTTACATATGCACATAAACATCACTCGGATAAAATGTAACGCCCGGATAAATGTAAACGTCGTAGGTAGCGTTAAATATATTCCCCTAGATATGCGCACGCGCAGAAACGTCACCCGGATATTATTTAACGCTCGGATAAATGTAAGCGCGACACCGTGTCTTGCAAACTCCAACCGCCGCCAGATGGAGCCACTAAACATGACTACTCTTCCCGCGAGGCACGTGGATCAATCTGGGCATTGATTTCTGCGGTCCAATACCGACAGGCGAATATTTACTCTGCATCACAGATGAATATTCAAGATATCCAGTTGTTCACGTGACCAGAAGCACCAGTGCAGAGACAGTTATCCCGATCATGGAGTCCATTTTTGCCATGTTCGGATATCCAGAAACGATAAAGTCGGAAAATGGCCCACCATTCCAGAGTAATGCGTGGTCACAGTTTTTGCAGTCGTGTGGCGTCCGTCACCGCAAAATCACACCGCTATGGCCGATGGCGAATGCACAAGTGGAGAACTTCAACAAGCCGATGATGAAGGCAGTACGTAAATTGTATTGATAAGTATTATTCACACATAATAATAAAATGTTTTATTATATTGATATGTATTATTTACACACAGTAATGAAATGTTTTTATTATTATGTACTTCATGTATAATAATATTATGTAGTATTTAGGGCGTCCAGTTGCTTCAACTAGTTTAGTTTTTACTGGCGTCCTGGCATTCATTGTTACCACGTGTAGCTTGTCTTTTGTATTCCTTATGCCAAATAAACCAATTTCAATTTCAAAACCAATTTCAATAAATATCATTGACTCCGGAACGAAATTAATAATTGGGTGAGCTGGATGCTTTTAAATATTTTAAAGCTCATCTCTAGAGAATAACCAAAAATCTCCAACTGCACAAAAACACTTTGAGACCTCTCCAAAAACCTCGAATTACACCTCCCGTGAGGCTTGCTAAAATCCCACTTTGAGGCTTTTTTGAAAACCTCCAATTGCACCCAAAATACATCCTCTTTCCTAGATATTAAAAGGCTAATCCTATCTCCAGCCCCCACCAAAATATGTGGGGGCTGGGACTCCCAAATCCTCCCCGGTTCCGGTGACTATATATATATATATATATATAATTGGTGTAGCTTTTTAGACTTTATGATTGTTGGCTTGCACAAAGTTATAAAATCTACTTGTTTGTTTGACCATCAAGTAGCCTTAGGCTTAGCCATAACGCAAATTGTCTTAGCCATAACGTATTATTCGTTATGGCTAAGACGTTATGGCTCAGACAATGTTCTTACTAATTGTCCTCTGGAATATATAACTCGTTTGAAATATGTTCCATTGTCATACCATGTTGGTATGTACGCAATGCCACATAACTTGTATATTATATATGGCAGATTATTAAATAGTTACATGACATTTAATACGTTATGGCTGAGACAGGTAGAAAAATACGCGGCGAATTTCAGTCAAATAAACACGCTTTTGAGAAGGAATATATCACAAACTTCGCTAGCAAACATTTCATTTTCAAAAAGAAGGCGAAATAGGTTACTGCTGCAACAATTATGGTTTGGAACCGTTTTAGTGCCATTGTTCGTGGGATGTTACGGCTAAGACAAAATACCCAGGGGACAGACTTTCAAAGTCAGTATTTTTTTAAATATTGACAATTTCTTAAAGGGAATAAAACACCTATTGCTTGAATTCATGTTATATTACATCCTACTATCTATTTCCATGTCCACCAAGCCAAAAAATAACAAAATTCAATGAATTAGAAATTCCACATTTTATGCTATGCATCCGGACATTTTCGAATATGCATATTTTTGGCGCGCTTTTCAGGATGCCGAGATGTGACGTCACGTATGACTCAAACTCGCATAAGGCCGACCCTTTCCATGTATTCAGAGCATGTTTACAAGTATAGCTTTTGGGTCGAAACGAGCGTCAGAATGAGTTATTGTGTAATATTCAGATGTAATACAAACACTAATCATCATAAAGGAACAAGCAGTTATCTTACGGTTCCACATGAATCGAATTTTATTCAAAACAATGAATGCGATTGCGCCTACAACTAGTACAAGTCGACTAGGTTTCGCCGAGCTTGGGCTCGTTTTCAGAACAATTATATCGAATGCAACCAACGGGAGATAATCTACACCAATAAACATACATAGCAAACATATATTGTATCCAGCTACAGAAAGTAACGTGTATAATCTCATAATATCACTAGAATATCGATATTTGAAGGAATTGTACAATTTATCATAACAACTTAAATCAGTCGGTGAGTTTCCGCTGGTGCCGCTAGCTCAGTTGATAGGCGCGTTAGTTTCTTGTCATTTATTTTACAATCGGGCGACGCCGGTTCAATCCTGACACCATGCAAATAATACATTTTCTTTACACTTTTTAAAAAAAAATTTCACCAAGTAATATAAACCAAATCATTTTATACTATAATCCACTGTTTGTAAATAATTTTTTATTTTGTAATAATTATTTATTCGCTACAAAATGAAAATATGGTCATTATAAATTATGACGAAGTTTCTAAATTTTATTTATCCAAACAAATATAATGTAATGGATATAAAATTTATTAATTGTAATATATTGTACGGTAATATAGTGTAATTATATATGTGAAAACAAATTGTGATCTGTCTGGATAAATACAATTTAGAAACATCGTTATATATATAATGACCATATTTTTATTTTTGTGGCGAATAAATAATTACTACAAAATAAAAAAAAACATTTACAAACACTGCATCATAGTATACAAAATGATTTGGTTTATATTAGTTAGTGAAAACATAAAGAAAAAAAGTGTAAAGAAAATCAATGGTGTGCATGGTGTCAGGATTGAACCGGCATCGCCCGATTATAAAATAAATTACAAAAAACCAACGCGCCTACCAGCTGAGCTAGCGGCACCAACGGAAGTTTCCAGACTGATTTAAGTTGTTATGATAAATTGTACAACTCCTTCATATATCGATATTCTAGTGATATTATGAGATTATACACGTTATTTTCTGTAGCTGGATACACTATCTGTTTGCTATGTATGTTTATTGGTGTAGATTATCTCCCGTTGGTTGCATTCGATATAATTATTCTGAAAACGAGCCCAGGCCAAGGCCAAGCTCGGCGAATCCTAGACCTAGTCGACTTGTAGGCCCATTGGCATTCATTGTTTTGAATAAAATTCGATTCATATGGAACCGTAAGATAACTGCTTGTTCCTCTATGATGACTAGTGTTTGTATTACGTCGGATTATTGCACAATAACTCATTCTGACACTCGTTTCGACCCAACAGCTATATATGTAAAGTGCTCTGAATGCATGGAAAGGGTCGGCCTGATGCGAATGTGTGCCATAAGTGACGTCACGATACCACATGATCGCCTAGCGCATTAAAATTTAATTTTCCGCGGGAATCGCTTCACAGACGTGTTTAAAATAAAATTTATGCTACAAATGTATTTACTGTATTTGTTTAATGTTGTCAAATGTTACATGCAATGTTAAACTTTGTGTACACATGGAAAAAGAATTTTAGCTAATGCCTTATTTTTATTTCCTTTAATTTAAGGCAGGACTCTGGTCAAAGAATTTTTAGTTAGGTGAAATATATTTAGTTAGGTGAAATATGATGGTTAAATACATGAAATTAGTGCGCATTAGTATATCGAGTATACTGCTGTTATACAAATATGTTGTATCAATGGTTAAAGTCCAAACATACCAGAAGGGACACGTTATGGTCAAGACATTCCAGCATATCAAATTGAAAAAATATGTAAAATTACTCAATTACTGCAGTGGTTGTGACTGCCCAATATTGAGTGGGTACATAGCAAGCATATAAAGGCATTCGTTTCATTGTGTACAGCTGTTCTTGGAAATTTAAAGCCGGGGACAAGAAAGTACAAATTACTGTAGAATGGCTCATACGCCACCATTGTAATGTTAAGACGATTGCGGAAGCGCACAATTTCGAAAATTCATCATTTGGCGGTGACCTTGTTTGACCTTAGATTCACGCTTACTGCACCATTTGGCAGCTCTATAACAGGCCTCGTTGGGACGGGGAGATGTAGAGCTTTCAAATGATAATTTTATAACATTTGGGTGTATGTATGGGGGCGGGGGGGGGGGCATTTAAATCAGTCCGATAGGTGGTTCTACCGCTCGCCTATTATAACTGGCACCACTTACCTCGCCGATAACAGTAACTCGGATTAATTATTGCCATCCAGCAGCAGAAGTTGCCTACATGTTATACTGTCATTTTATGTTTATTTATTTTATTTTATTTATTAAAAAGTGCTGTACCCAAATGTTGCGATGTCTTTACATGAATACAATAAAATCAAAACACAACAATAGCAGTCTCCAGGCACACTATTTTGCATGTTAAATAATTGGCCGCGTGGCATGATTGCCCTTTGTATTAAATAGTATAAAGCATAAAAGCCTAATTTTATACAGAAAAAAAAATCATATTACTCGATTAATTAATACACAATATTACATACAATCCACACATTACTCACCAGAACCCTTTATAAAAGAATCTATATGACGGACTAATAAATATTTTCGTTGGTATTTTGCTTTCTAGCCCGAAATATACAATACCATTGTGACTGTGGTAGAGTGACGTCATTCGTAATAATTATATAATCGTTCCAACATGATTACCATTCCGATACTTTACACTTCAGAACAACGTAGACTTAAACAGAAACCGAAATAATATTAAAGATGAGTTCAAAACATATTTCCCATACGTATACTGGTATAGCCGAACAAGACGATACTCGTTGGAAATTGTAACATAACATGTAATTTGATCCCTGGTTTGAAATATAAACTATTCACACAATACAAACTTGAACATAAACGAACCTGTTATCCCAGGGCTAGATATAATAAATTATGGTGGAGGAACCTTGATACACGGGCGTAGTGTTTGCTTTGTTCTACTCTAAAGAAACCATTCCTTCGTTCACTGACAATACATACAACTTCAGTTATTGTTATATTGATTAGGTTTTTTATTTCATTTAGACGTTTGGGTGGAATCCCTTAGTTCCAGTTGGCGTTCGGTACGGTGTCGCGCTTACATTTATCCGGGCGTTAAATAATATCCGGGTGACGTTTCTGCGCGTGCGCGTATCTAGGGGAACGTATTTAGCACCAGCTACGACTGTCGCGCTTTCATTTATCCGGGCGTTATGTATGTTTATATATATGTGTGTGTGTGTGTGTGTGTGTGTGTGTGTGTGTGTGTGTGTGTGTGTGTGTGTGTGTGTGTGTGTGTGTGTGTGTGTGTGTCTATATATATATATATACATAAATTATAAAATGTGTGCTTCCCAAAGACATACAACATTTCTGTCATAAAACAATTTCCTCGCCACGCACACGTCACGTGTCTTAATCTTATACTTGGCCACACATCTGAAACAGCAAATTATAATTATGTAACTATAACGCTCTTATTACGACAACAAACGAAACATATTTAACTATTGGATATTATTTATCACTACGTGATCTACTGGTGCCAAATATTATGCCTTACATATGCACATAAACAATCACACGGATAAAATTTAACGCGCCACCTGCCGCACTTGTGAGAACCTTAACATGCGAAGTAATAATAAGACGTTTTATTTTCCAACATAACAATAATATATATATATATATACACAATGTTTGTGGCACATAAATACGTATTATGTCAGAAAAAGGGTATATTGAAGAAAGTTCTTATAGTTGTATACTCCTGAACAAGTTTCTTTAGGTACTACATAGTATACAATTTAGTATGTGACAATACAGCATAATCTTCATATTTATTTTTGGTTTGAAATATTGCACGAATACCCAGTAAGTGAAGACAAGCACTGGCATTATTAGTGTATACATTAATATTAAACATTCAAATACAGTACATTATAATACAATCATACATTCATCAGGACATTTACCTAGCCATTTGTCTAGGAAGAAAAATGCATATTTAAGTTTAGTGCGCAATTTTTCAAAGTTTTTGTTATAAATATCTTTTGAACATATCGGTTTTTAATTTGTTAACGAATGCATAAAAGGTTGGCATCATTGTAGTATGGGCTGGTAGTGAATTCCAGCACTTTACACCATAAATTGATAAGCATCGTGATTTAATATTTGTTCGGATACTTTGAAGTACATATTAACATAGGACTCGAGAAGGACGTAAATTAGTTTGCTTCACAAAGAGGCACTGGACGTTGGCAGGTACTGGCATATTATTGTATGTTTTATACATTACTGAACAAATGTTCACATCTACTAAGTCTTTAAATTTAAGTATTTTACACCTATAACATAGTGGGTTTGTGTAATGTAGTCTACTAATAGTACACCACATATCAGTCTGACCACCTTTTTCTGTACCACTGTAATACAGTGTACATTAGTAATACATGCATTTCCCAAAATTTCACAGCAGTAACACAGTATTGGTAAGAACAGTGAGTAATATAGGGTAAGTAAGCTTGCGGTTCCTAGGACATGACTTGCCCTGTACATCACACCGTTTATTCTAGACAGGTATGTCTTGAGAACATTTATATGATCTTTCCAAGTCAACTTTTCATCAATCAGAATTCCAAGGAATTTGGTTTTACTGACTCTAGTCATTTGGTTATTGTGAATGTTTATGTCAATATCACAATTTATTCTGCGGTTGCCAAAGACGACATCATTTGTTTTTGATACATTAAATGACAAATTGTTCACACTGAACCATGTGTACAGTTTCTCAAGTTCACAGTTGACTACACTTATAAGGCTATGTACATCTGTATCTGAATACAACATATTGGAGTCGTCTGCAGATATCACAAATTTGAGGAGTTGTGATACATTACCAATATAATTAATATATAGGATAAATAGTTTAGGTCCTAGCACTGAACCTTGCGGTACACCACATGAGACATTTATTAAATCAGATGAACATTCACCTATTTTGAGTAGTTGCTTTCTGTCACACAGATAGCTCTTGATCCATTTCTCTGCCACACCACGAACACCATAATAATTTAGTTTTTCGATTAGTACAGACTGGTTTACTCTATCTCCTACTAAGTCAAGCAGTGCATGTGAGGTAGACATTGAGGAACGAAACCCGTACTGGCTGTTTGATAGGACATTGTTTTTAATCAATAAATTGTTCTAGTCTTTTATTATAGTGCTTTTCAAGTATTTTGGAGAACTGAAATAGTAGAGATATTGGTCTATAATTATTGAAATCTGCTTTTGAACCTTTTTAAATATGGGTATAATTTTTGCATTCTTTGGTAGTACTTTAGAGTTTTAATCAACACAATTTGTAAGATTAAGTTAGGTTAGGACTAGTTGTAGGATGTCCTTATACTCGGCTTCACAGGAGGCGATACCGTATCCTCGAAGAGAGTAATTACAACGGGTTCAACGCCGTTGAATGAATAGATCAGGGCAATTTTGTATTCATACAAGAAACGTACATGTAACAGGACGAAGTCTAGTTCAAGCGCATCGATGCGTAACGACGACAAACAATTTACCCGGCTGATCACGCTACGTTGTGGTCGCATTCGATGTTTGGGTAACTACTAACTCGTAACTAGTAATACATTTGTGATACTCCTATGAGGAGGGAAGAACAAAGAATGAAACGAAAATAGAAATCGTGGTTCATATCGAGTCCAGCCTCACCCCTGATATACAGGGAAACAATAGCAGAACAGCATCACTGTAATTTTGACTGTTTTAAAAGTTGTTAAAGGTGATCATCTGTATTTATCTTCAATATAATCTCATTATGACGCGTTGGTCACACACTGAAGTGTGGATAACATCAATAGTTCGATCGTAAGGGTACACACGCGAGCACGCGCGCGCACGCACACGCACGCACAAGTGTGCGGAGGCAAGCTCGCATGCACACTCGAACACACGTGTACAAATGTACACAAGCACCCACACTCACGCGCGCAGGCTGACTCACATGCACGCACACACAGGCACGCAAACCAAACACGAACATTATTTAAACATATAAACGAACCTGATGGAGAGAGCTTCCTGCTATCTCTCCACGTACAATTGCATTCAAACACCTGACGTCAATCTTGTCAAGTAACCTAGTAACCTAGTAACCCTACCCCAACCTTCATTATACTTGTTGTTCTGTTCTTGTTTCCCCTGTCTGTCAGGTATGAGGCTGGCCTCGATTCCGATCCTCGATTTATGTTTTTTATTTTCTTTCGCTGATCTTGCACTGCTCTCTCCACCAACTGTCTCCATTCCCCTCTATCTTTCGCTCTCGGTTTCCACTCCTCTCCTAATCCTTCTAAATCTCTCTTTACACATCGCTGTCTTGGTCGTCCTAACCTTCCTTTCCCTTCCAGTCTACGGGCACCTGTTTTCTTTGCCAACAGTTCTACTCCCATTCTCTCAAAATTTTCAGCTCACTTTAGTCGACGCCTCACCAGCTTCTTCTTTGAAATTGTAGTGACTTCTAACTTCTTTTCTTAACTAATAAATACGTACGACTGATTTAACTAGTCATACATAGTACTTAAGCAGTGTTTACAAGACGCGATATCGTCGCGGCGACAAGGCTGTGCTGTGGTATTCGACGAAATTTTGACTTGATCGCTCCATGTATATTGTACTTATAAAACAGTCATGACCAATTATAATGCAATTATGAAGTAGCAATCGCATCGTAACTTTTACAACATCACCTCATGTAAAGCCAGCGTTTAAAAAAGTCGTACACATAATTAATCGGCCAATTGTAATACCACAAGCTTTATTGTTTGGAATACTACATGATAAATAGATTTAACAAGATTTAACAAGAATGCCACCCAGAGAATTAACTCTAGGTGGCAGGTGGACAAGTAAGCCTTTTGGCTTATCGAGAGTCCAACCCATTTATCTATGTGTATCCCGCCCTTCTGAGGTATGTGTCGATTTAATTTTTAAACATATTCACGCTACTAGCACCCACACAATCAGCAGATAATATGTTCCATACATTTACAGTCCTTTGTGAAATTGATAACTTTCTTATATCTAATCTACACTGCTCCTTTGCTAATGTAACTTCATGTCCTCTAGTCCTTCTATCTTTCTTAACTGTGAAACAAATATTTTTATCAATATTTTCGTAACTATTTATTATTTTAAACATTTCTATCTGATCTCCTCTCAATCTCCTCGTCTCTTGTGTTGTTAAACTACATTCTCTTAGGCGATTTTCATAACTAAGATCCCTCAGTTTTGGTATAATTTTAGTCGCTCTCCTCTGTACTCTTTCTAGCATATCTATGTCCTTCTTGCGATATGGCCTCCACGCTTGTATACAATATTCTAAATGAGGCCTCACTATTGTTTTGTACAGCGGTATTATTAGCTCTTTTTCCTTATACGCTATATTTCGTCTAATTAATCCAATGATTTGATTTCCCTTTGAAGCTGCAATTCCGCACTGCTCTGAAACCTTCATATCAGCACTAATGGTTAACCCTAAGTCCTTTTCTTTTACAGTAGTACTTAGTACAGTACCCCCCATTGTATATTCTACCTCTTCGTTCCCATGTCCTGTGTGGAGGCATTTACATTTCCCAAAATTGAACAGCATTTGCCACTTTTCAGACCATTTGATCAACCTGCCAAGATCATCTTGTAAATGCTGTCTATCTCCATCATTTTTAATCCTTCTAAACACTTTTGTATCATCCGAAAATTTCAACACCTTGCTTGTTATTTCATCATCCAAATCGTTCATATATATTAAGAATAATATAGGTCCTAGTACTGATCCCTGTAGTACCCCACTCAATACCGATTTCCATTTTGAAGCCTCCCCGTCAACTACTACACGTTGTCTTCTGTCAATCAGCCATTTTTCTATCCAGTTTATTATACCATTTCCTATGCCATGGGCATTTAGTTTAAGCAGTAATCTTTGATGCGGTACTTTGTCGAAAGCTTTTTGAAAATCTAAGTAGACGATATCTACTGGTGATCCCTTATCTACCCACTTAGTGATGCCTTCCAAAAAACATAACATATTTGTTAAGCATGACCTCGCTTTAAAAAAACCATGTTGAGATGGGTTTATCAAGTTGTATTTAACAAGAAAATCAACCAAGTGATCTTTAATTAGTCTTTCTAATAATTTGCAAATCACTGATGTTAAACTCACTGGTCTATAGTTCTTTGACTTGTTTCTCGAACCTTTTTTAAATAACGGTATAACGTTTGCCTCTTTCCAATGTAAAGGAACCACTCTCTCTTCTAATGACAAATTGAAGCGGTACGTTAATTTGTTCTACATTTTCCAATATTAGTTTGGGCGGAATTCCATTCACTCTAGGTGATTTATTATCCATCTTAGCCCTTATTTTCTTAGCTACCATTTCCGGTGTTACAATTAATTGTCCTAAATAGTCTGAATCTGCCCCCTTGAACTTAGCCTCTGGTACTGGCAGTGAACTAATAGCTTCCCTGGTAAACACTGAACTAAAATACTCATTCAGGTCTTCTGCCATTAAGAATCCCTCTGATATTATATTTCCAGCACTATCTTCTAGAGGAACGACCTTATCTTGAACTTTCTGTTTGCTTCGAACATACGCATAAAAACTCTTGCTGTCATGTTTTATATTACTAGCTAATTGTCGTTCATAGCTTCTCTTTGAATTTCTAATTTCAGCTGTAGTTTGGTTAAGTGTTTCTTTATAAATGTTGTAGTCTTCATCATTTCCAGTATATCTATATGACTTCCACATCATTTGTTTATACTTAATTTTTCTAATGGCTTCTTTCGATAAGTGTTTCTTTTTGGACCGTTTCACTTGTTTTTTGAAGGGTACAAACTTATCGACTATGCACTTAATTCCACTCTTTAATATATTCCAGCATTCTGTTGCTGTTTTATTTTTCAGTGTGTTATTCCAGTCTATCTTTGCTAAATATTTTCTCATGTCATTATACCTTCCTTTGTTGGTTAGTTAAGTTATTAAATAAATTCTGATAGGGATATGGCGCCTTGCAAGCGGCAAGTCAAGGCAAAGCGACACTTGGTGTGCGATAACAGCTGGGTAGATTTTATATTGTCCGGCAGTGGGAAGTCATGGGCTGAAACCATGGAGGAAGGATTCACCTTTCAGTGCATTGGGTGTTGGAAAGTGGAGTGTCTGCAGAAGGAGATAGTTATGTTGACAGATATAGTGATGGGAATTAACAAGGAGACAGATTGAATGGAGAGAGACGACAGGAAGAGAGGTGATAATACTGCACGACTGAAGGAGAATAGCAGTGGCAAGAAAACTGAGGAAAGGAGCTTGAGAGGAGGGAAGGTGATTGGAGGGGAAGAAATTGGAAAATCGACGACACAAAACGTGACAAGCGTGAAGGTGACAGGGGAGAAAGTGACCGTAGAGAAGGAGGGAGGGAAGACAGGACGGGATAAGAGAGAAGAAAATGAGATGGGAGGAAAGATGAAGGGACGAAAGGAAGTGAGAGCAAATGTGATAGAAGACAAGTCGATAAAAGGGACGCTGACAGGAGGAAAGGTGACAAGAAAAAGCGACAGGAAAGAATGGATCGGAAGAGAATGTGACCGGAGAGAAGACGACAGGGGGAAAAGACAACAACCAGACAGATGCAAACCGGAGAAGAAGCTATTCTAAGGCAGTGATTGGGGGGGGGGCATTGAGGAAAGAGAGGGTGTTTATGGGCGACTCCATTATGAGAAAGACGGACAAGACACTGAGCGAGGGAAGGACGTCGTTGTTTGTTTACCGGCTTCTAGGATTGAACTTGTGACTGACAGGATAGAGAAGGTATTTTTTCCTATAGCCCCGGTAGACAAACAACGACGTCCTTCCCATGCTTAGTGTCTAATTAGCATCTAAAGTAAATAGTTACATTCACCTATAACAATAACATTAACGGTTGTTTGTGAATAAAACCCTATGCAATCAACGTGGTGCCGTACCTATGTTTCAGGAACGCGTCAAACTGTACAATATGTTGCCAGACGCTGTCGACTGCGTCACCTCGTTCTGGCAATGGGTTGGTACAGCTAATTAGTCTAACGTGTTTGTAAGACATAGGTAAGACACCAGGTCAGGTATTCGACTATATCGTCTCCAGTGCGGCATAGCACGTGCTTCTGTCTGTCAGGTATGATGATTGTAAATTTACTGTTGGTGTCTTCATTGACCTAAAAAAAGCCTTTGATACAGTTGATCACAGCATTCTCGTAAAACAAACTTGAGCATTATGGAATAAGAGGAATAGCTAATATGTGGATCTGTAGTTATCTTAATAACAGAAGCCACTATGTTTGTATTAATGACACAACTTCAGAATGCATGACTGTTACATGCGGGGTTCCGCAGGGTTCTATATTGGGTCCTGCGTTGTTTATCATATATATTAATGATATGTGTAATGTGTCATTGTTAATTATATCAATTGTCTTTGCTGATGATACTAATTTCTTTTATTCAGGTAACAATCTGTCACAAGTGTGTGAAACAGTATCAACAGAATTATACAAATATTATTATACAGATGGTTTAAAGTTAATAAGCTTTCCCTAAATATAGCCAAAACTAATTTTATGATTTTTGGTAATAGACAAAGTGAAAACAACCACATGGTCAGTATTAATGGTAATAGAGTCTATGTTACAAAATTTTTTGGTGGACACATTGATTCCCATTTAAATTGGAATGAACACGTTAGCCACATTAAAAGTAAAATCTCGAAAAATGTATCTGTAATGAAATATTTATTGAATATGCCTTTATTATACTCATTATACTATATTCTTATCATGCCGTATTTAAATTATTGTTGTGAAATTTGGATTATTCAAAAGGCCGACTTCATGACTCATACAATACCAATTTTTTATCAATTGAAAACTAACTGTACAGGACATGGTAGATTTCAATAGCATGGTGTTTATGTACAAGGTTTATACTAATCTTTTACCGGCAAATGTTATGTTGTTCTTCCAGAGAGTAAATGACAGTCATCATCATAACACCCGTAACCTGTAACATTACAATTTCAAAATAAGATTCAGTTGGACTTCTAAAAAAGCGAAATGTATCATTATAAAGGGACCTAAGATGTGGAATGACCTGTGTGCTGACATTAAATTGTGCAATTCTACTTATTAATTCAAAAAGATGTACAAAGCTTTACTCCTGCAAAGATATGATGAATTCATGTATTGATTCTGTTTGTTAATATGTATCAACTATATATATTGTATATGTATTGTACCAGTGCAATAATAATTTTTGTATAGTATGGGGAATGCCATTTATAAGTTTATAACTTCTTGCATTTCCCTTCAACATTTTCTTATTGTTCAAGGATTAACTGTGTTTCATTGTTCCACTGTTTACGGTGGATTAACTTACAAATGTGCATGTTTACACCTTATTTGAAATTACGCTTTGTGCTTATGTTGAATAAATAAATTCAATTCAATAAGTGTGGGAGCTATTGAATATGGAGAGGGTTGGTGGCTGCATGCGTACACATAGCGAGCATCGAAGCCTGAGTGGAGGGGAGGGGTGTGATCTCAAAAAAACTTTGGTATTTTGTTCCCTTAGCAACATATCACAGCAGTTGTAGAAGGCACTGATTGTTTGGGGAAATATCTGGGTCGAGAGTACAGAGGAACCACCTCCAAAATATGGCGGCAGCTCCTAGACCTAGGTCATTGCCTCAGTTACAGCGTCGATCTATTTTAGACGTGTCGGCAATATACATATGCGAAGCGTCTGGTGCTTGCGTTTCATTGTAGCCTACCCACCCATCAGCGAGCACTCGCTTCAGACAAAACATGCTCTGATTCGTAAGCGATGGCTTTAAAGAAAATACACGTTTATTAATTTTGTGACGTTTCTACTGCAAGATCTCGGCGGGACCTGTTAGCTTTGACTAGAGCCAAAACGGGTCGTTGTGTTACTGTCAAAGTAAGCGATGTTTTTTCCGAAAATACACGTTGTAAACAATAGTGTCACGTTACTACTTCATGATATCGGCGTAGTTAAAGTCTGAATGTATTATTGTATTACAGACTGTACTGTGTACGCATGACGTAGCGGCTTGTGAAAGACTGAGGTGTTCACTCGTATACACAGGCCGAGCAAAGCGACATGGAGGACGGCATGACGGTAGCGATAGTGGGCGCGGGGGCCGCCGGTCTGACGGCGATCAAGAGCTGCCTGGACGAGGGACTCCGACCGACATGCTTCGAGAAGACGGCCGAGGCGGGAGGAGTGTGGTGGTACGCCGGCGGTGACCGGCAGGACAGAAGGATATGTGTCTCGGCGACGACGACGACCAACATCAGCAAGGAGATGATGGCTTTCAGCGACTTCCCCATGCCGAAACATCTCACCAACTACATGCATCACAGGTAGGAGGGGGAGCGTGATCACAAAGAGTCAACATGAGCAAGGGTGCTAGCCTAGTAGTGGAGCAGATATGTGTAAATAACAAGAAGAATTGTGGGTGTTGTGGTAAAAGCACCAAAATTTGTGTATATATGATGATAAGGGGGTACGAAGTGAGTTATGATATAGTGCCAAGCTGAATTGTTTCCGTGACGCCCGTAATATGGGAAAATCCAAAATGGCCGCCGCCCGAATGTAAATATCTATTAATTGTCCTATCTTCGTGAATAGTTAACATAAAAACATAAATAAAGTGTCTTTTTATATGTTTTCAGACATGCCGAATCCAATGGCGTCATCAATTCACTGAAAAAAATGCACTATATTTTAAGATAGGGCACAGGTTAATGATAACATTCCAGATGGCCGCCACCTGAATTGTGAATATCTATCTAATGTCATATCTTCCCAACCAGTTGACATAAAACCATGGTTGAAATGGACTGTATATTTTTTTCGGACAAAACAAACTGTTCTGTACATGTCATATCGAAACGAGTCATTGTGGTCGCAGTTACCACTACAAAGGCATAGTGATGTGCATTTCAGAGCAGCACTGACAAACTTGCATAGTCCTGTACACCCTTTCTGGCATCCACAGCGTAGCAACTCGGAACATGACGCCGCTGCTTCTGGGAGTAATGTCCACATTGGTTCCCACCCTTGTGTGGCACTCCTACGCCATCCGCAGGTCTCTGGAGAAGGGAGTTCTGGAGTACGGACATGTGCCTGTCCCCACACATGTCCACCTTGGTATATAGCCCGTTTTGTGTGTTGCAACAGTGCTGCTCTTGTAGCTGGTATGGCGTCGATGGACCTGGCTTTGGTACTGAAGATATGTTTTCTGGCAGAGTCAACACTAGTTTCTGTGCAAGTTCGGTCATACAGTAGCACAACGTAGGACTCTACAGACATGCAGTCTTCACTGAAGTTCGATGGATGTGTCGACAAGGTAGAGAATATTGGTGTGACTTCATTTAAAGATTTCCAGATGTCGAATGCAGTCTTTTTCCCCTGCCTATGACAGCTTTTTGCAACCTGTGAAGGCATGGAACATGGGGAGTGCACGTTCCTTCTCATCACCCAGTGTTGTGACGATGTCATGAGCAGGAATGTACCTCAGGTGTTTGCCTGTGCCAAATGCGACCCATAGTACCGTGTTTTCAAGGAGCACAGCACTAGATACTGTCAGAACTAGCACGTCAATTTCCACAGTACGCAACATGCTTCTGCGATACCCCTGTTTGCTGCTTCGCCTGCATGAAGGAGCATTCGTGTGTTGGCCTCTACATGCGTACATGGCGCTAGGGATGAGACGTCCTGATGAAGTCTGGTGCAAAGTACATTCTGGCCACATGTTGAGTACACCTCCTTCTCCGCAGAAAGTTTCTCTACAACCTTTGGTGGTAAATAAACGAACAAATGTATTGTATGTTATTTTACATGTTGCAGATAATGATATTGATATTAGAATGTAAATGCTATTATTATGTCAGTGATCATCGACGTATTTGAAGTGTGTAAACGCATGTATATTGTTTCCAAAATCAATCATGCCATACTGGTAGCTTACCTGGTGTGCCAAGTTTCTCTATAACCTTTGGTGGTAAATAAAAGAACCAATAGATTGTATGTTATTGTACATGTTGCAGATAATGATATTGATATTAGAATGTAAATGCTATTATTATGTCAGTGATCATCGATGTATTTGAAGTGTGTAAACGCATGTATAGTGTTTCCAAAATCAATCATGCCATACTGGTAACTTACCTGGTGTGCCAAGACTTGTTGTCTTCCAGTCTCAAGAACTCTTGCCAATTTCCTGGGATTGTTTTGGATGCTGCAACACTCCTTCGAACACCCTTTCCTCGCGTCTCTCGTGCCGTGGACTTCAGACTCCCTTTCAGGTACACATCCCAAATGATGTCAATTCTTGTCACGTTTCTCAGCTGCGCTTTGACGTAAGAAAGAAACACCTGTGTTACATATTCTTGGAATGTTTTTACACCGATTGACTTCAACATGTTGATGATTGCAGCACCATCCAATATGATGACATCGACTGATGGGGCATCTCCACACGACGTACAGAACTTTTTCAGACATTGCACAAGATCAGACTTCGTCCCAAACCGGAGTTTTCCTAGCTGAGATAACGATGGTGGGTATGCATGAGTCTCGTGCTTGAAGAAATTGTCCAAGTCGCCGTCGCGGGTTTGACAGTCAATATACAGTCATGAAAACAATGCACAGTCGCTCTTGAGTGATGACACGATCTGTTTTGCTTTTGATGGAACTCTTGATGGTGGTCGGCTGAACAACGGCATTTGATTTCTACTGATGTGATAAGTTGCATGTGTTGTTCGTTGTGTGATTCGCTCTGTCATGTACTTTTCATACTGCTCCTGACCTGTCTTCTCTATCACACGCACGGTTTCGACTATTGCTGGATCAGCGACGTCTCTAGTGTCAAGTACCAGAAGGTCGCCACTATCTTCCATGAATGGATTTTCTATGTCTTCAATTACTCGAACAAGAGCCCTGACCTCCTTAGCAAATGTGACTTGCACAGACTTAATATGCTCATGGTGCTTGAGATTGCTTGTATATCAGTGTTCTCAGTGCAGCGGTCCATGCAATATATCTCAAATTCCTCAGTGACCCTCGCCAGTTCAGGTCCTGCCACCATCCAGCAGAGTAGGGCTCTTGGATTTTGTAACAAACCGACTGCCCCACCATCTCCTTTCACGACCTTTTGTTCGAGTGCATGGTTGATAGCTTTCGCTGAGAATGGACGTTTTGTTTTATGCACAACAAAGCCTCCTTGAGCGAACTGGCTTGCTACGTCAGGATGTCGTACATGCAACGTCATCATGTCACGAATGTGAATCGGCACCCATCGAGAATAATGAGTGTGGTCCAGTGCGAAAAACCATGGTGTCAGCGCTGCCAGGACAGCGACATAGAGCGAGAAGTTGGAATCACGTAGGTACCTTACATACACCAAGACGAGGAGCTCCAGCTGCATGACGATAAACCATATCAGAAAAAAATATACAAGGATACTTCAACCAAGGTTTTATGTCAACTGGTTGGGAAGATATGACATTTGGTAGATATTCACAATTCAGGTGGCGGCCATCTTGAATGTTACCATTAACCTGTGCCCTATCTTAAAATATATGCATTTTTCAATGAACTGATGGCGCCATTGGATTCGTCATGTCTGAAAACATATAAAAGACACTTTATTTATGTTTTTATATTAACTATTCACGAAGATAGGACAATTAATATATATTTAGATTCGGGCGGCGGTCATTTTGGATTTTCCCACGTTACGGGCGTCACGGAAACAATTCAGCTTGGCACTATATTTTAATTCATTTAATACCCTCTTAACATCATATACACAAACTTTGTTGCTTTTACCACAAAACCCACAATTATTTCACATATCTGCCCCACTATAGTGCATTTGTACAGTATTGGGCGTATATCGGCATGCTGTCCTGGCCCAATGATGGGTCCATACAGCCAAAATTGCATCCCATAGGTGGCGCTACATGCTATATACTGGTTAGTATTGGGCCTGTATCAGATCAATTTAATTATGGTACGTTCATTATACTGACTCAATGCCGTTTATACCATTAACGGTACAAACGGTACTTGTCAGTATATTTCCAGTATTTAACCAATTCTGCTATGTTTGCTGGAAAAGTATATCTCAACATTGTGGAGTCATAGGCGTCATGCTAAATGGCAACACTTCAGCTTAAGGCCGATACCAATGTCATGATTTATCATCCTTGTATGTCACTTGTACTACAAAGTTACGTGTGGTTACAGATCTTTCAACAAAACAATGCACAGAAAGCACGTGTTAAAGATACTAAGTACAAAGTAGTAATCAAAACATTAAATTTTACACTTCCTTTTTGTTTCTAAAAAATCAAACATTCCCGAATAGAATCTTTCACCTTTTTCTTTTTCGATTTGTTTCCGGTCGACAAAGCGTACCTTATGATACGGATCTGACTCAACACAACACGTCATAAAAATAGCCTATGCTTGCATATTGGAATGGATTATGTAACTTTGCTTTCAGCATAGCGCTTACCAATTATAAGCAACCGTCATCTTCCATACAAAATATATCTTCCCAAATGTGTGATCTAAATCGTCGTCGAAATTCTCCTGTGACATCGACCTACTGAAGTATATATTTGCTGTACAGGTTGTATGTAAATCGTAGCAACACCGCTGGCTCGTGGAAAAACTGTTATCAATATGGGGTCTAAAGTGGACCCATTTTGACACTTGCCCAAAACTTGTCCTGGTAACAGCTGAGAGTGTGTCGTACAGGGTCGATGTTCGTTCGGACTTTGGTATATCGGTTTTGTACACACGGCACGTGTACGACCAACTGTTCAGTTGCAGCAGTCACACCTTCTGCTTTGGTGACTTCGAGGTGATCCTTGTCACCATGCGTTCGAACATTCTCACGAGTCATCGTTGTTACTGTGATTGGCCCTTATTGGCGGGAACATTGGCTGACGTAGGTCGTGGTGAATTCTTGGTGCAGAAAAAGTAAAAAAACAAGTGGAAATTTTGATTGATAAGTATTAATCTTACCTTAATATTATTCATAAAGTAACACTGTAGTCATACATTAGGTAACAATTGTTCTTAAAGTTAGTTAGTTAAAGTATTTTAGAATACGTTAGTCTAGTGAGTGAAGAAGAAGAAGAAGAATTTGTTTTATTTGACCTAGACAGTTCAAATAATTCATACAATACATCCATGTAAAAAAAAAAAATTATACAAATACATAACCTTATAATAAACATTGCATAATGTATGATAAATAACGAAAAGTAGGGTCAGGAGACTCCTCTAAGACTATGGTAGTCGCTATCGAGGAGCCACCTTTTGTAATAAAACTTTAACTAAATCAAATTCTTCCAGAATAAGAATTAAAAAAAAAATATATATATATATGCATGTGTGTAGTGTGAGCAATCTTACATGCTTATTGAATTTGTCGTTTAGGCACTGTTTTGTACTGTATCAAGTTGACAGGTGGTTGTCGGTTCTTAATTTTGCATACATACACAGCAATTTTGCCTGGTGCATGTTTCTTGATAGTTTTGTAAAACATAAAGTTTAACATACTTGGCAAATCCTTGTGAACTGTGTGTACTAAGCTTTTCTTTGACAATATCAGGAATGTTATTTAGTAAAAGTGGTAAATTATGCCTAAGGCATTTCTTAGTAAATTCATGTTTAATTTTATAAATGTATATTTTATTCTTGACTCTTGTATCGTGATTATGTACCTCATAGTTAAACATTATCCTCCAGTTTTGTAAATAAACTGGTAAGTCATTGTGTAAATATTTATAGTAAAATTTTAATTGTTGTAATTTAAAAATGTCATCTCTTTTAACAAGTTGAGTTTTTTGTGATGTGGTTCTGTGTGGGAAGTATAATTACTTAAGGTAATAATTCTCAGGGCTTTTTTTTGAAGTTTTATTATTCTATTTGATTGAAAGCCCCACGCCATGATGCAATAATTAATGTGTGGCACTATTAAAGAATTATATAATATTATTTTAATATGAAGAGGTAACACATGTTTCAATTTATTTAAAATGCCAATTTTTTAGAACAAGCATTTGATATTTTTTCAGTGTGCTTTTTCCAGTTTAGATTTGTATCTATAATTAAACCCCAAAAATTAAATTCTCTGACTTGTTCAATATTTACATTGTCTATCTTCAGAGTAAGTGTCTGTATATTTTTCTTTGCCTTTTGAAATGTCATGTATTTCGATTTTGCTATGTTTAGCGATAATTTATTTATTTTGAGCCATTCATTTATTTTTAAAAGTTCTTAATTTATTAAGGATTCTAAATTTTCGACATGTATGTTATCGCTGAAAGTGTTTAGTGTACTTGATAGAGTATCGTCTGCATAAATTATGAAATTAAAAATTTTACTGGCTTGTGCAAAATCATTGATATATATGATGAATAACAAGGGTCCTAAGATTGAACATTGTGGTACACCTGTTGTTATTGATAACATATTTGATTTTATATTGTCAATTTCCGTATATTGTTTACGATTTGTTAGGTAACTGCTGAATAAGTCCAGATGTGTTCCATGTATACCATAATATTTCAATTTGTCAATTAAAATTAAATGGTCAATGGTATCAAAGGCTTTGGAAAGATCTAGGTAAATATTAATGGGTATTTCATCCTTATCCAGTTTGGTTATTATTCTATCTATTAATTCTAGTGCTGCGTATTCAGTAGAATGTTTAGGTCGGAATCCATACTGATGGTCAAAAAAAAGCTTAGTCTTTTAAATAAGATGATAATTGGTCAAAAATAATTTTTTCAAGTACTTTTGAAATAGCTGGTAGAAGAGATATGGGTCTATAATTATTGAATACTGGTGGCTCACCTTTTTTAAAAATAGGAATTACCTTAGCAATTTTTAGTTTATCAGGGAATATTCCTGTGGTTAATACTTGATTTGTTAATAAAGTTAAAGATTTGGTTAGTGCAGGTTCAAGCATTTTTAGCAGTTTGGTAGAGAGACCATCACATCCACAGCCATTTTTGTTGGGTAGATTAATTATTGTTCTCTTTATGGTATCTTCTTCAACATAGTTAAATGTAAAATTACAGTTTACTATTTTATTTAGATAATATGAATGATCATGAATGCCTTTGTATTTAATATCATTAGCCAGGTTACTACCTATATTGGTAAATAATGTATTGAATTTATTTGCAATTTCTAATTTGTCTGCCACAATAGAATCGGATTCTTTAAAATATTTTGTATATGATTTATTAATTTTATGTTTAGACAGGATTTCATTTATAGTTTTCCAAGTGTTTTTTATATCAAATTTAAATTGATTAAAACACTTGTCAAAATATGATTGCTTTGCTTTGCGAAAACTTCTTTTCAAAATACTATTGTATGTTTTTAGATTAATCAATAATACGCCATATTCAGAAGATTCAGGGTTTGTGACTTTTAATTGTTTGTAAAGTTTGTCTCTGTATCGTATTGAGGTTAGCCAGCCTTGAGTTATCCATGTAGATTTTTTATGTTTATATTTATTAAATTTAACTAATTTGCTAGTCATATATTTATTTTTAGCTTGATTTATTTCATTGATGATAAAGTTATAATTATGGTTTGGATCAGCATTTGAACTTGTATCTAATTTTTTATGTATTTCAGAAGAGATATATCATTTCTGACTTTTAACATAGCCTCTTTATTTTGTACATTAACTTGTATAAATTTTGTAGTATGTTCCTCTTTTACAGCAGTGTTCATAAGCATAAAATATGGTTGATGATCAGAATTTTTTTAAATTAATATTCCTGCTGTACTTTGCAAAATATGCTTTGTTAAATTACAACAAAATTATCAATAAGTGTACCAGTACATGTTGTGAACCTTGTAGGAAGAGTAATTTGGGGGAAGAGACTAAATGAAGTTAACATGTCAAAGAATGTGCTACAGTGTTGTTGCTCGTTTATTTTTAGCATATTTATATTGTAGTCCCCTGCAAGAATAAGGTTGTTGTTTTGATGATGTTGCACAAATGACAGGACCATTGTAAATTCATTTATAAATTCGTTATAGTTTTCAGTTAAAGGCCTTGGTGGTCGGTATATATTTCCTATAGTGACTGTCTGCGATAAGCCTCCTCCATTTACTTGTATTATTTGTCCCTCCCATTGTTCATACATATTAAATTTTATCTTTACTTCATAATCAAAGTGTTTATCTATATATATTAATAATCCCCCTTTGGTGCTGCAACTTTTTCCTTGGGATATGTAGTCATATCCATTTAATTGAATTAGTGATAAGTCATCATTATCAAATAACCAGCTCTCTTGGAGACATATTATGCTAAATTTAAAATTTAAGGAAGACAAGGCATTTACAAATGCCTCGAGCTCACTAAACTTTGCATTAATGGACTGTATATTTGAGCTTAGGATACTGAAATGTTTATTATTGTTTTGAACTAACAAATTAAATTTTTCAAAATCATAATATGACGATCGGCGTATTGTTGGCAATTCATTATTTTCATCAACAGTATTACTGATGTTTAGAATATTATTTAGACAATTATTTGTAATACCACCTGTAAATTGGAGAAAAATTTCGTCAGTTATCATTTCAGTGTATTTTAAATTTTAATGAGATCAGCATATTTTCAATGTGCAGTAATGTTTCAGTAAGAGTGTGTGCCTTTAGTGTTTGAGTTACTAGATTTTGTTTAATAATATTTGTATTTTGTTCATGTAAAGCTAAAGCAGTGCATGATAAGTAGCTACTTAAAGTGTCAGAGATAGAAAAAAAAACATTATGTTTAGAAACAAATTCAAGAAAAAAAGGCGATGTAATAGAAAAAAGTCAGGACCATTTGACAAGATGGCCCGAGAAAAAAAACTTAAGAATAAAACTGTATTTCTAGTGGTAGGAGCTAATGCATTCTACTGCATTCTAACCAACACATTTCCAACATATATAAATGCAAAAAATGCAAAAAGGTTATTATATTATAACAAATAAAAAAGTCATGTGTGGAAAATAAATAAACATTAAACAGAAAACGAATCACAAGTCACGACACAAGTGAGTGACAAATTGCACTAAGAGATTTAAAAAAATGATTTAGAGAATACTGCAAATGGCAAAACAAGATATTGAAAGTAAACGTACGTTAATACAAAAGCAAGGTACCCTTTAAGTAACTTTGTTTACATACATATAGTTCCTATAGCTGACATTGCAAATGCAATCTAATGCATTTTACCCAACGCATTTCCAATATATATAAATGCATAGGTTATTTTATTATAACAAATAAAAAATCGTGTGGAAAATAAAGAAGCATTAAACAGAAAACGGATCATAAGTCACGACACAAGTGAGTAACAAACTGCACTAAGATACATTCCAAAAAAGTTAATATAGGGAACACTGCAAATAGCAAAACAAGATATTAAAGAAAAAAAGAAAGAAAAAAAAAACCTACGTTATTATAAAAACAGGTACCTTTAACCAACTTATTTACATACGTACAGTTCAGACAGCAGACATTGCCAATCGCAGAACTAGATTTCGTGTCAGTCAGAAATGTCACGTGAGCAACAACTAATTGTTCACATCATTATCACCGACATTTGGTCCTATGCCTTGCTTGTCATTAGTACTTGTCCAGCTCATTCGACGTGTATATCCTGAGAATCATGTTGTTGACATCCTTGATTAAAATGTTCCCATTGTAAGTCCAGCAGTCTCTGATTTTGTTTGCCTTTTTCAACACTCTTGTTGCGTAAGCCAACTTTGAGCGCATTATTGTCAAATCTTCATTTATGAAGATCTTCAAACTTCGCTCGGCTACTCGTTCGTTCTTTTGTTTAAGTGAAGCTCTTGACTGAAACACTGTCGCGTGTCTTCTCTGATTTGAAGTGGACGATTACGAGTCGCGGCCTGGTGGAGGTGTTCGTTTTGCGACCAATTCTGTGTACCCGTTCAAAGTCGCTGGGCAATACAGCAGGACTGATTTTCATGTGCTCGTTGCAAATTTCGATGAGCTTTGACTCAAGGTCCTCCCCATGACCTGTCTCCTCAATGCCACTGAAATGTAGGTTTGTCCTACGGCCATATTGTTCATTGTCATCAATTTGGTTCTGGAGATGAGTAACCTTATCTTCAAGCAGTGCAATTTTATTGTTTTTTTTATCCAGTTGTTGTTGAAAGTTTTTGAACGTTTGTCTCAATTCATGAATCTCTTTGGCGAATTCATCCGGAAAGAGAACCTGTTTCATTTTGTTCAGCACTGCTGAATCGTTGAGGGCTGCAATTAGTCTTAGAACTAACCGATCTTCTTGGTTGTCCTCGACATTGCTTGATCTACGCGACTTTGGCATATTGTAAGCCGACTTGCAAACGCAGTCATGCGGAACACAATAACAAGTGGGTGTCTACAGTTCCACTGTCCGGCGTTGTTTGCCAGTGCCAGACGTTGTTACGTAATGCACCCTGCTACACAGGCAGGCACTGACACTGAGGCATAATGTGCGTCGATTTCAGGCTTAAGTTATGGAACTAATAGCAGCTAAGCAACCTCCAGAATACGCGTCTATCTCCGGGCAGCCATCTTGTCAGGAGTGATAATATGGTAACTTTGACTTCAATAAGTTGTAAACAAGATTTAGCAAACCTGATCATGTGGTATTCGCTAGGGCGCGGCATAACCTAAATAAATAAAGCAGTCCAGTGTAACGTAATTGATAGTATTTAAATTTGGTCACTACCAGTAACGTTAGCGTTTGTGATAGGATAGATAGTCAGCAGTGTAATTGAAATTTTCTGTAACATAAAGTGTGCTGTAGATAAGACTAAGTTAGTTAAGTTATCAAATAAATTCTGATATTAATATGGCGCCTTGCAAGCGGCAAGTCAAGGCAAAGGGGCACTTGGTGTGTGATCACTGCCACAGCTGGGTGGATTTTGCATTGTCATGCAGTGGGAAGTCCTGGGCAGATACCAAGGAGGAGGGATTCACCTTTCAGTGCATGGGGTGTTGGAAGGTGGAGTGTCTGCAGAAGGAGATAGTTAGGTTGATAGATATTGTGAAGGGGATGGAGATGAAAATTAGCAAGGAGACAGTTGGAATGGAGAGAGACGACAGGAGGAGAGGTGAGAATACTGTGAGACTGAAGGAAAAGGGTAGTGGCAAGAAGACTGGGGAAAGGAGACTGAGAGGAGGGAAGATGATTGCAGGGGAAGAAATTGGAAAATTGACGTCAGAAAACGTGACAGGCGTGAAGGTGACAGGGGAGAAAGTGACCGTAGAGAAGGAGGGAGAGAAAATGGGACGGGAGAGGAGAGAAGAAAATGTGATGGGAGGAAAGATGGAAAGAGGAAAGGAAGTGAGAGCAAATGTGATAGAAGAAAAGTCGATAAAGGGGACGATGACAGGAGGAAAGGTGACAAGAGAAAAAGCGACAGGAAAGAATTAATCAAGAGAATGTGACAGGAGAGAAGACGTCAGGGGGGAAAGACAACAACCATACAGATGCAAACTTGAGAAGGAGCTTCTCCAAGGCAGTGATTGAGGGGGCAATGAGAAGAGAGTTCATGGGGACTCTATTCTGAGAAAGGCAGATAAGAGACTAAGCGAGGGGGAAGACGTAGTTGTTTGTCTACCGGGGGCTAGGATAGAGCATGTGACTGAAAGGGTAGAGAAGGTATTGGGGCATGGCAAGGGAGGGTCTATACTAGTAAACGCAGGGACAAATAATGCAGACAAGGAGGGAACAATTGGGATAGTACAGAAGTACAGACAGTTAGTGAGGAAGCTAAAGAAGACAAAAGTTGAACAGATTATTATCTCAGGAATTTTGCCAGTAATGGGAGGAAGAGAGGCAACATACAGAAGCTGCAAGAGGATGGCGATCAATGCACTAGTTGACCAGATGTGTGATAAAAGGGGGTGGGGTTCACATATTTATGGGGGTACTTTGTTGGGGGGGGGATATATGTACATGAGAGATGGCCTCCGTCTAAGTGGAAAAGAGAACCTGCTGCGATCTGTTGACAGTGGGACAGGTTGCATCTATTTAAACTAGATTCGCAGGGGGGACTCACAGATAAGCCTGAAACTGGAGGCATAGATAAAGAAAACACAAATAAATCAGCAGGAAAATTGTTCAGAAGCTGGATATAAATGTGTTTGTTTAAATTCAAGGAGTAAGTAAACAAAAGAAGTGAACTAAACATTCTGGTAGAAGATACTGACCCTCACATACTAGATATAACCGAATCATGGGCCACCACCGATATATCAGATGCCGAATTGGGACTGACAGGATATGTACTATTTAGGAAAGATAGAATAGGAAGAAGGGGAGGTGGAGTTATTTTATATATTAAAGAATTTATCCAGGCTGATGAAACAAAATTAGAAAGAGAAGCAGATTGCGAAGAAGCTGTTTGGTGTAACATAATTACAGGAAACTGAACGTTAACGGTGGGGTTAGTTTATCGAAGTCCAAACATAAGCATAGAAGAGAATGAAAAAGTACAAAACGCTATAAGGGAAGTAAGCAAACGGGACTGTATTATTATGGGGGATTTTAACCATGGGCATATATAATGGAAATCGCTACAGAATATGGGTAGTGAGGACCACAACTTTTTAGTTTTAGTACAAGATAGTTTCCTTTCTCAATATGTGCTAGAACCAACCAGGAGTGAGAATGTGTTAGACACAGTTTTGTCCTCACAGAATGAATTAATTGACAATGTCGAAATTTGTGAGCCACTGGGGAGTAGTGATCACAACCAGATACCTTTTACCATCAAAGTAAAATCAGAAAGGAATAGTAAAAACCAGTACAGTACATTTCCACATAAGAAGATATAAAGGCATGAGGAAATATTTAGCAAAGATAGACTGGAATAACTCACTGAGGAATAAGACAGCAACAGAATGCTGGAATATCGTAAAGAGTGAAATTGATAGCATCGTCAATAAATTTGTTCCCTTGAAAAAACAAGGGAAACGGTCAAAAAAAGAAACACTTTTTATCGAAAGAAGCCATTAGAAAAAGTAAGTGCAAACAAACGATGTGGAAGTCATATAGACGTACTGGAAGTAATGAAGACTACAACATTTATAAAGAAGCACTTAAAGGGGGAATGAAATGCTTGAACAACCACCGCCCAAACATAAGAACACACCATTTACAGTACATGTCACCATGATATGACAAGTACAGCGCCACGGCATATTTTAAATAATTTTACAAACGTAGCTATTATCGGCACAGGGCGCCGCCATCATACTCCAGGGGCGTGTGGTTGTACATCCGGTTTGATTGGCGAGATGTCTCCCAAAGCTATATCCAGCAATTCGATAGGCGACGCAGCATAGCTCTCAGAAAAACCGACGAAACGCATACAAACACATAAAAACAGAACAATTTAATGCGCTGCGTGGCTACTGGATATACTATAAGTGGTAGTAAGCAACTTTTCATATACTTCCACAGAAGGATTCCTATAGAAAAAAACAAGTTATAGATGATGAATTTGGCGTGTTCGCCGGCGCCAAGATTGGCATAAGTCTGCGGTGGTCACTTTCGAACACTGATTGCAAGCCTAAATACAAAAGTAACGAGCATAAAAATACATTGAACGTCAAAACATAATTCTTGGTTAAAGCCACAGGTCCATCTTTGGTCGGTTTATTTACATATAACTATGCACCGATGAAGTAAATGTCAGCGAAATAGACCTGGAAACTCGACATTATTGCCTTATTTGGAGCGTAAAGCGGCGCTTAGGAAATGACAAGCCGAAACCAGCGCTTGTTGTTGCCAAGGTGACTCGGCACTCACGAGTTCCGTCAGGTATCATTACGACTACAATATTGTCCCACAGTTCTATTTCAAAGTCTGCATATATACAAATATGACGTATGCGAAATTGAAATGTAATATGAAATGTTAATGTAATAAAGTACAAATACGAGTGAATACTATGATATAATTGCTTGTAATCCGCCGATTTAGTTTACAGCAAATCGTGCCGGCGTGTTGCTACGTCTGAATACCGCAACGTCTACGAGTCTATGTTATCGACTTAGTTGCTGATGGGGGAAATAACCTTCAAAATAATTACAAAAATAAATGCCAGCTACCGTAGCCAGTATAACGTTTTGCGAAATAATGTCGTGATGTATTAGTCAACATTAGTCACAGTCCGGACCAAGCCCTGTCAATCATGTATTGTAGGCATTGCCATTGGAATGTATTAATTTAAAAGAAATAGTTAAATACAAATATTATTGAAGTTGGACTGCTCAAATACTATACATGTACAATGTAACCGCATTTAAATAAATGACATTACAAGTATTTAAATCCTGGAAAATACTTGTTTTATGATACAGTCAATAGCATACAACAAAAACTATAGTCATATCTGATATAATTAGTTATTGGCATATTAAGTCGATTCACATCAGTACATTAAAGTAGGCCTAATACTAATTTATGTGTCTCAAATACTGGCTTGTAACAATGGACCTTGAATTGATGCTCCAGTTTTGAGGCTACGATTTAGCAAGCATGCTATCATACCAAGTGTTTTCTTAATATAGATTGCATGGCTGCAAACACCAATGTATGCTTTTAATAACAAGGACATTGTATATCATTTATTGACTTTTGAATGTAAGCCTAACAAGAAAAATAGGAAATAACGTCACAGGAAAAAGCCACAAAGATTAATAAATATATATTTTTTATTTACAAAGCTCAAATGTTAAACACATTTGAGTGCACATGCATTTTCATCATAAAAATTAAAGATAACACATATATCCATTAAAAAGAAAACGTTGAAAAAGTCACTTATAAATCGCACTTGTGCTCCAATTTTAATGAATATTTGCAAGATTGTGTCATTTTGTTCATAATATATGACAGAAGTATCCAAACAACAATAGGGCCTAATACCGAGCACAAGCTTCGAAGGATCCAGCGAAGAATTTAGCACGCGAGATGACATCGTCCCTCATGGTAGTACAAATGTCACTTGTAGTGCTGCCACGCGATCGACTCGTAGTGTCGAAACATGGAAGCCAGTGGTCGTGTCGCCAGTGCGACACTTTGTCGATGCAGTAGTTAATACAGACAATACTGTTGTTCCATTGAACATTCACCATGACCATGGGTATGCAAAGTTGCCATCGCAGTCCAGCACACCTTCTCCGACTGACCATGGCAGTTCTGCCACTGTAGACGACCCTTCGGATGTCCCAGTCTCAGAGTCACTATCGCCATCTTCAGACGATTCTGTCTGCAACAGTGAGAAGAGAAACATTGAAGCGAGTGATGCAGAATTTGTTGTAGCAGGTGACAGCGATATCACTGATGATGACTCAAGCTGTTCTTACACTAATGGGAAAGAGAGAAAGTGTGTCAGTTGTGAAAAAAACATCATTTCAGTTTTCTGCACCTGCTAAAACACCAAACTGCAATAAACCACTTGTATCAAAGCCTAGCATCACAGTGACTGGGTTTGCAGTGGTTGTGACCACAGAATGTGTTGATGGCCACTCGTTCGTGTGGCACTGGCAACCCAAGATTGGTAACATTTATAAGAGTGACTTGTTGACACCAAGCGTCCTCTTCCTGGCTGGACATTCATTCACTGTGTACAATTTGGTCAACCTACTGAACCTATGCGCCTTGTCACCCCGCCAGTGCTACAACATACAGCGGGCATACATACTGCCAGAGATAGAGGACATATGGACATGCCATTCAGAGGCCACCATGTCAGCTCTGGCCGGACAGGGCGTTTTTGCATCAGGCGATGCAAGATATGACAATCCAGGACACAACGCTACATTTGGCATTTACTTCACCATGGACACTGACAGCCAACTGATTATTGCTCAAGAAACTGCTCAAGTCACAAAGGTCAAGAACAGTTACTGGATGGAAGTGGAAGGCCTGAAACGCTGCTTAGACAACCCGACTGACCATGGGGTGAAGATCATCACACTTGCCACTGACAGACATCCCAGCAGTAGAAAGACTTTGTTAGAGGACTACCAAGAAATAAAGGTTGTTGTCTGCCAAGAAAGTTGAGGTTGTCCCTTCGACAGGCAGAATTGCCAACCACCTGTGGTATTGCGCATCAGCTTGTGGTGGTGACCTCCACTTGTTGAAGGAGATGTGGATCTCGCTCCTCCATCACATCAGGAATTCCCATTCATGGACAGCAGGCGCAGAGTTGTACCGGAAGTGCAGTCATGCAATGTATAAACAACAAGAAGTGAAAACAACACTGTGGTCACTGAAGGTACAGAAGCCTTCACTCTCCAGAAGGTTATACTGGATTGTCGCCTACTGTTTTTATATAGAGAGCGTTACGAAGTGTGTTCACACCGGTGAACTGGAGAGCTTACACACCCTCTTCCTCAAGTATGCACCCAAGTGGAATAAGCTCAGCCGTCTAGGCATCATAGCCCGACTCCACTTGGCCACCATTGACCACAACACAAATACACAGGTAAGGTTTGTGATATTAATAGTGTTAACATTTGATGTTACAAAATAATATATCAGTTGCTTGACAAAGCTGCACACTTTAGAAATCCAGCATTGCATTTGGAAATAAACTGAAATGACTGAAAATCCCTGCCTGTACTCAATAGCAAAACAATATTAGGAATACAGTTTCAAAAATACAATCTCACTGCACAAGAGAAAACATGCAAATAACAGATAAAATAATTATAATTGAGGACATTTGTTTACTGTTACTTGAATTGTTTAATTATGTATAAATGGAATTGGAATGGTATGCTTCGGAATTGCTTTTTGAAATATAAACTTATCCATATATAATAAATATATAAACATCATTATATATAAATTATATATATATGTACATATATGATTCAATAATAAATATTTGAATGTATTATGGAATTGGAATTCATTGGAAGTTGAAATTGAAAAGGATGGCATAATTCGGAACCATTTAAAAAATGACATTAGCCGTTTGATTTCAAGGGAGAGAGCATACACGCAAGATGTTTGGTTTACTTTGTGCATGTTACAGCTATAGCCAGTTATTCTTCAGACATTTCTATTGTTATACTTATTTTATATTTATCATTTGTCCAATCAGCAGGAAATGATGAAAACAGCAGACAAAAAGCTACGGTATCAGCTGCAGTATTCAAAGTCTGCTGGGTATGAAGTGAAGAAAGTGATGGCGTCAAAGGACTACAGCTTCCGAGGAGAAATTCTAGAGGGCATTGCAGCTAGATGCACGAGTGGCCCAAAGCTGCGAAGTGTGCTCCAAATTGCGACATTGAGTAAGGCGGTAACTCTAGCAGAGCATGCTGGCATCGAAAAACCAGCAAAAGAGGAGGCTGTGGCAAAGCAAAGAACCCGCTTTACAGAAAACTAATTGTATCCATATCAATTTGGTTTAGTGCCACGAAATTTATACGCCATCCAATTTCAAATGACAATAGATTTCTATGCTTAAATAACATTGTTTGAACATCACTGGCAGAAATAGGAAAGTGTTAGGCATAGTGGTTTCTCAATACTGTATAGGGCTTCCCAATGTAAGGAACATCCACTTGAAAGCTTGTATCCTAGTTGTGGTATGCAATGTGTTTTATTAGACACTATTCGAGGTAGGGAACTTTGGGTATATGTAATTTACTGGAATAGTTTAACGAAGTCCAAACATGTTCAGGATAATGTCGGTCCTCTAGAAGATAGTGCTGAAACTATAATATCAGAGGGATTCTTAATGGCAGAAGACCTGAACGAATATTTTAGTTCAGTGTTTACCATGGAAGATATTAGTTCACTGCCAGTACCAGAGGCTAAGTTCAAAGGGGCAGATTCAGAATATTTAGGACGGTTAATTGTAACCCCGGAAATGGTAGCTAAATAAAATAAGGGCTATGAAGGATAATAAATCACCTGGAGTGGATGGGATTCCGCCCAAACTACTATTGGAAATTATAGAACAAATTAGCGTACCGCTTGCAACAGTTTTCAATTCGTCATTAGAAGAGGGAGTGGTTCCTTTAGAATGGAAAGAAACAAACATTATACCGTTATTTATAAAAGTGTCAAGAAACAAGTCAAAGAACTATAGACCAGTGAGTTTAACCTCAGTGATTTGCAAATTATTAGAAAGGCTAATTAAAGATCACATGGTGGATTTTTTTGTTAAACATAACTTGATGAACCCATCTCAACATGGGTTTCTAAAAGCGAGGTCATGCTTAACAAATATGTTATGTTTTTTGGAAGACATCACTACGTGGGTAGACGAGGGATCACTAGCAGATATCATCTACTTAGATTTTCAAAAAGCTTTCGACAAAGTGCCACATCAAAGATTACTGCTTAAACTAAAGGCCCATGGTATAGGAAATGGTATACTTAACTGGATAGAAAAATGGCTGATTGACCGAAGACAACGGGTAGTATTTGACGGGGAGGCTTCAAAATGGAAATCGGTATTGAGTGGGGTACCACAGGGATCAGTACTAGGACCTGTATTATTCTTAATATATATCAACGATTTGGACGATGATATAACAAGCAAGGTGTTGAAATTTGATGATACAAAAGTGTTTAGAAGGATTAAAAGTGATGGAGATAGACAACATTTACAAGATGATCTTGACAGGTTGATCAAATAGTCTCAAAAAAGTGGCAAATGTTGTTCAATTTTGGGAAATGTAAATGCCTTCACACAGGACATGGGAACGATTATGTAGAATATACAATGGGTGGAACTGTACTAAATACTACTGTAAAAAAAAAGTCTTAGGGCTGACAATTAGTGCTGACATGAAGGTTTCAGAGCAGTGTGGAATTGCAGCTTCAAAAGGAAATCAAATCCTTGGATTGATTAGGCGAAATATAGCATATAAAGAAAAATAAATAATAATACCGCTGTACAAAACAATAGTTAGGCCTCATTTAGAATATTGTATACAAGCGTGGAGGCCATACCGCAAGAAGGACATAGATATGCTAGAAAGAGTACAGAGGGGAGCAACTAAAATTATACAAAAACTGAGGGATATTAGTTATGAAATACGCCTAAAAGAATGTGGTTTAACAACACTAGAGATCAGGAGATTGAGAGGAGATCAGATAGAAGTGTTTAAAATATTGAATGGTTATGAAAATATTGATAGAAATATTCTTTTCTCAGTTAAGAAAGATAGAAGGACTACAGGACATGACGATACATTAGCAAAAGAGCAGTGTAGATTAGATATAAGCTAGGAAGTTCTCATTTTCACAAAGGACTATAAATGAATGGAACAGATTATCTGTTGATTGTGTGAGTGCTAGTAACGTGAATATATTTTAAAATATAATCGACACATACCTCAGAAGAGCGGGATATACGAGTTGGACTCTTAATCAGCCAAAGGGCTTCTTTGTCCACCTGTATCTATAGTTAATTCTATGGGTGGCAATATAGTTAAATCTTGTTAAATATTATAAAAGCCAAACACTCAAACCGAGTTATGTGATTGGTTAACCCAGGAAATGACAAACATTTTTTTTGTAGAATGCTCTCACACGTCTGAATGGTGCTTGTAATATTTGACAGTAACTTTACACCATGCATGGACAGTATTGGGAACCGTAAAGGTTACTGCTATTACCGATTGTCGGCAGCACGTTAATAATACGTTCAAATCGAAAACGAAGCAGGGATCCAAACGAATTGACACATTTTTGGTATAGTATAGTATAGTATAGTTTAGTATAGTATAGTATATTATAGTATAGTATAATATAGTGTAATGTAGCGTAGCGTAGCGTAGCATAGTATAGCATAGCATTATAAATATATATAGTATAGCATACTATACTATAATATACTATATAGCTTAATGTAGTATAGTATAACTCAGAGTTGCTGCATATGACATCATCCTGGTATTGGGATAAGAAAATAATACATGATTTCTTGGGAAAACACTTAATATTATGTGAGTGACAAAACTAGAAGCCACTGATACGTTCCACCAACGACATCAATTATGTGTAATGTCCTGCATCCATGCATTTTTTTTATTTCGAAGTTAATTTTCAATGTAAATCTCGCAACCTTACGCTGTGTTATATGTCATGCCCACAGCCACGTATTGGCGTATCTTCGATCGTATGCCGAGACGTTTGATCTCGAGAAATATATCACCTGCGGCCGGGAGGTGACACTGATGGAACCTGCCGCCGACTTCGATTCCACCGGACGATGGATGGTCTCGGTGAAAGACAATAAGAGCGGAGAAGTGACAACAACGACCTTTGACGCCGTCGTCGTCTGCAATTGACGGAATGCGCAGCTGAATATGCCGGACATCCCTGGACTGGGGTCATTCCGTGGACGGGTCATCCACGCCGTCGAACACAAGGACGGGGGAGCATACGAGGGAAAGAGGGTCGTTGTCATTGGAATGGGCAACTCCGGATGTGACGTGGCGGTCGATGCCAGCAGGATAGCCAATAAGGTGAGTTCTGTGGGCGTGTTTGTGTGTCTGTGTGTACGCGCTTGCTTGCATGTGCGTGTGTTCGTGTGTGTATGTGTGTGTGCGTGCGTGTGTGTGTGCGTGTGTGTGTGCGTGTGTTTGCGTATGTGTATGTCTGTGTTTGTGCGCGCGCTTGTGTGTGTACGCGTATCCATGCGGTGTGTGTGTGTGTGTGTGTGCGAGCGTGTGCACGTGTGGGTATTTGACACGGTGACATTCATAGCGACAAGACATAGATTTGGTACACGATATAGTATATCTTATCCTGAGATAGTGTCGTTGATGAAATGACATCGTGAGTGCGGCCACAGTCTGTAGTTAGACAGGTGTTCTGGCCACAGCGATTGGACCGTGGCAGATGACTCTGTGTTTGTGTGCAGGTATTCTTGGCGACGAGACACGGCGTGTGGGTGATGAACAAAAGCAACGACGTCGGTCTTCCCATCGACACTAGCCTCAACAGACGATCCAACGGAATTCTCGGTCGCCGAGTCGCCCCGAAGTTTGATCATACGTTTTACGGGTAACTATAAAACCGACTGCTTTTTGTGTTTAATTGATCAATAACCATTACGTGTGGTGATGTAGTGGTCAGAGCTTCGGATTCCCAATCGATATATTTCAGTTTCGAATCCTCTTACTGCCATTTGGAATCTTGGACAAGTTCATTCACTTCACGCTGGTCCAGTTCACTTAGCTGTATACACGAGTACCTGGCTATAGCCAGTGGTGGATATTTGTGAATGAATAATCTTTGCGCGGTAATTGCAGCGTTGCTGATTGCTCACAGAGAAGTCGAGATGAAATGTTTACTTGAAAGTAATTATCGATCGGTTGATAATTTGTGTAAGACCATAAAAATGTATGTGTGTAATTCTGAATCCATCAACACTAGCAGCACCGTCCTCCAACGTGGTGGGTAAGATGGCCAGGGTGTCACGAAGCATTCGCACATAAGAACGTTCGTACAAAGAAATTTTACATGGTTATGCACACGCGTTCGCAACACTCTGCGTGTCCTCAGCGTCGTAAGTTCTTATATAGCACAGTATGACTTCTCAAATAAAGCGGTTTACACTTTATTCCCTGGCAGACCTCTCCAACCGATCACCATATCGGCTTGTCTTCTCTTCTGCCACGCTGCAATTAATGGGCTAAGATTATACGTACACAAATATCCACCGCTGTCTATAGTCAGGTACTCATTCACACAGCTGAGTGAACTGGAACAATGTTCGTAGGATATAAATGCAGTTTCACAAAGCGTTCGTACCGTACGAAGGTTCGCATGGGGACGTTTGGCGTAAATTATGAAACCCGGAACAATCGTATACAAAGAGCTTTGCGAACATTTGTTCGTAACTACGTAAACCTCTTTCGTATACGAACCGTATATGGACATTCGCTTGTATTCAAATCAGCCCCAGAAGCGTGCTCCAAGAGCGCCGACAGTTTGTCAAAATTCCAAGATGGCCGTCTTGTTTCGTTACATAACAATTACAGCCATTACATTCAACTCAACAGCTTGATACCAAGGCGTAATGTAATTACAATGTCGTATGCAAACACATATGTGGCTTTAAATGCCTATCGTTTCACATATCCCGCAAAATGTTTTTTTTTATAATTTCGGTTCACCTTGTAGCCTCATGCCGAAATGGCGCTACCTGGACGGTCCGACTGTCACAAGCAACGAGCTGCAGTCGTCAGTCCTGTGTGAGTACGTGACACTGAAGGTAGGCGTGACAGGTGTCACGGACACCAGTGTCTTGTTCGCCGATGGCACGCAGGAAGATGACATTGACATGATAGTGTGTGCAACCGGGTACAATTACAGGTATGTGTAGCGGTCACCAGGAGAAATACAGAATATCGAATAAAGGATGTCATTTCAATAGAAAATACCACAGATGGGTTAGAGACGCTGTAATGCTGTAATTTATACTATATTTATGTAAAGCGCTATGAACGTTATTGATGCTATATAAAATAAACATAATAATAAGTATTACTATTACTTAATGTGGTTTGAAATGGGTAGGCCTAATTTCAGTCTACCGAAAAGGAGACGTGTCAATTGGTCTGATAGGCCGGATACTAAAATTGAGTAAATTACCCTACTGTAGTTAATTGTAACTTTTGAATTGGAAAACGGATACAAATATGAGCGACCGAGAAAAGACAGGTGATCAAAACAGAAAGGCAAGTTTCAAAACGGTAACAAATGTTGTGGTGCTATCTCCTAGGCTGTGTATGAATATGTTTAAGGACAGATATAACAACAGCTTCTTCGTTTACACCCCTTAGCTTCCCACCGTTGAAGGAGAGCGTCTGTTTATCCCGGGACGGCGCCTTCCAGCTGTATCGCTGGACGTTCCCCCCTTCCCTGAGGAGCTCTACCCTGGCCGTGATCGGCCTCATGCCGCAATTCGGACCTGTCTTCCCGAAGATCGAGATACAGAGTCGTTGGGCCACAAGGGTCTTCAAGGTGGGCGATGGGCCACCAGTGGGGCCACTCAGTTAGACACGGACACACGCGCGGACACGCACGCACACGCACACACGCGCACGTATATGTAAAGTATAAGTGTGCATGTATGTGTACACACACACACGCACGCACTGACACACGCACACACGGACACACGCATGCACACACAAACGCGAGTAGCCACACAAACGGTTCCCAAACGGAAACGGAAGTAGAACTCTTCTAATGGCTTCCCTGTGCACCATGGTACTATGGCTTTTTCTATTGCTGCACCAACGCTTTGGAAAACGCTCCTTCACAGTGTAAGATCGTTTGAAAATATTACACAATTCCGCCGTCATTTAAAAACTTACCGTTATAACCTGGATTATCTATCATCTGTTGACAACTTGAATGATCAATTTTGAGATTGACCAATTCTTTTGTCTTGATGCGCCTCTGAGCTTTGTTTCCAAGGATTTAGGCGTATTAGAAGTTACCTTATTATTATTATTAAGAGGAGTTTTTGCTTTATATGATAATCTTGTTAAACAATGGCGAGATGTGACATGTAAACAAACATACCGAGTCACCACGAATGATGACAGAGTGTGATAGAGTGACGTGTGTTGCGACAGGGCCTGTGTCGTCTGCCGGACAGCGAAACGATGTGGCGCGAAGTGCGGGGACGCCGTCAGGACCAGGTCGAGCATGTCACATACATGGACGCAGTTGCGTCAGAGATCGGCTGCAAGGCGAGTTTACCCTAATTAATTCATTACTTCAAACAAAAACTATGGTGCGATACACAGATAGCATTCATATTTAGCGATGTTTATTTTAATTTTGGCGAATTCACAATTGATTGAAGATAAAACATAACTGGTCTCTAATAATCACTATTTCTTGTGTACAGCTAAACTTCTGCTGACAGACCCAATACTTGGGTTGCGCTGTTACTTTGGGCCAACGACGGCTTTCCAGTACCGTCTTACGGGCCCGGGGCGGTGGGACGGAGCGAGAGAGGCGGTGTTGGGCAGCCGCGGCAGGATGCTATACCTTATGAAGACGAGGTACACAACGGAAAAGGTAAGTCATCGTACCAGGATATGTCTTCTTCCATTACTGGGCCCTTGCCGGGTGAAGTCAACATCACTCGCCCCAGGCACTTATTTAGGATTGTGAATTTTTCAAATTTGTCCATTCTCATTTTTTATTTACCCGTTATGCTAATGAAAACCCCCGTTGCATATGCATTGATCGTTGGCGGCGAAAGGTGGTGAATATTCAGCGGGCTGATATGAAGGCGCACAAATAATGTAGTTATAATGGCGCACACGATGAGGCACGGATTCAAGAAACTTACCCATATTTGAATGTGTCTTCTTCTTCTTCAGGTTATGGGGGAAACCCTGGCAGTCGAGGAATAACTCGACATTTACGGGGGTGCACACCGCTTTAAACAAGTTACACATTGTAACGGTTGGGAATAATAATTTAGAACAACAAATATTATAAATATTCTGTTCCGTTTGGTAAGAGTTACCCATCGTAATGTTTTGGGCTATTTGTGGATAGTGAACCAGTTCGTCATGGAGGACCTGAAGACTGGGAGGGACTGGACTTCGGAGGAGTCTGAGGGAAGTGAGTTCCACATTATGATGGCTGATGGGAAGAAGGAGCGGAGACGTGTGTGAGTTTTTGAGTGGGGCAGTTGGAGTTTGTTCTGCTGATCTCACTGCGACTGCTGCTGCTAACCGACCATCGTTTTGATTGCAGGTGGGCGGAGACGGAGGACGTCAATACGGCGTAGGCATGTTGATGGGCATCGTACCGCTCGTGGTGCTGGCTGCGGCATTGGGTCATTGGTACTCAACTGTCGCTGTCCGGGCCTTGTGAACACCTGATAACATCCGGTCACCGGAGGTCTCAATCTGTCTACCATGATTTTTGTAGAACAAAATTAAAAGATTTATCAGTGTTCCACGTTGTTGTGTCGCCTAACAGTTTATAAACCTTTCTTCCGTTTATCTTAGCCGAGTTCGACATGTTAAATTTCGCCCATTATTGACTTCCGCTAAGAAGAATACGACATGTGATATTTCAAATGCTGACAACGTATGCACAATTAATATGTTAACGTTCAGGATATTTGTGTTAAATTGTGGTGCTGCATTTGATAACTCTATTCACTTATATTAGTTGGGTGTCTAAGGCCCGGTCAGACTATTGACTTCTACAACTTCTTCAACTTCTACAACAATCGCCAACATCTACAACTTTCCAGTAATCAGTGTGAGCGCTCTGAATTGTTGGGTACATGTACATGCAGGCCTGAAACGAACATTGTTTGCTTTTTTAGATTAAATATCTAGTCACCAAAATGGACACCATCGCGCGAAAGTGCCGCCACCTATCGAATGAATGATCAACGTTTGCGCGTGTGCGTGCGTACACTGCGTGTGTGTATGGTGTGGAGGTGAGATGGTTGTGAAGTGTGTGAATATGGGGCGTACGCGTGTATGCGTAATGTGAAAGAGAAAACGGGCGGGTGTGTGTATGTCAAAATAAATTTGTTTTAATGGCGATTTTGTGCGTTCTTAAACGCATACAAGGAGCGGATTTATGCAATAACCGACGCTTGCAATTGCAATTCTTCGTAAGACATCCCTAACCGATCAGCGGACGGTTTACGAAGCTCGAAACAATCATAGAAAACATGCGTGACGTTGAGAACAACTTACATCTGTCTATATCGGTAAAAAACATTAACCACACGAACATAACAACCATCTTGTTACGTGAGCACACAATGATTGTTCGTTGTAATAAATATTATAAAGCATAAAAGCCTAATTTTATACAGAGAAAACAAAAATCATATTACCAGAATAATTAATACACACGTGTTAAAAATGACATATTACACTCAATCCACGTACACATTACTCACCAGAATCCTTTATAAAAGAATCCATGACTGATTAAAACATATTTACGTTGGTATTTTGTTTTCTAGCCCGAAATAGACAATACCACTGTGAATGTGGTAGAGTGACGTCATTCGTAATAATTATGTAATCGTTCCAACACGGTTACCATTCCGATACTTTACACTTCAGAATAACGTAGACATAAACAGAATCCGAAATAATATTAAAGGTGAGTTCAAAACATATTTCCCATACGTATACTGGTATAGCCGAACAAGACGATACTCGTTGGAAATTGTAACATAACATGTAATTTGATCCCTGGTTTGAAATATAAACTATTCACACAATACAAACTTGAACATAAACGAATCTGTTATCCCAGGGCTAAATATAATATGGTGGAGGAACCTTTTATACACGGGCGTAGTGTTTGTTTGTTATATTCTAAAGGAACCATTCCTTCGTTCACTGACAATACAGACAAGTTCAGTTATCGTTATATTGATTAGGTATATTGTTTCATTTAGAAGTTTGGGTGGAATCCCTTCGTTCCTGTTGGCGTTCGGTAAGGTATAGGCACCTACGGATTGGAACACATGCGCACCTGCCGCACTTGTGAGAACGTTAACATGCGAAGGGTCTCAATGTGCCAGTTTTTAACACTTTCTTATATACAAATAAAACACGCATGTCCACACACACGTACGTGTAGACACTCGCTTTTGTTTCAGACTTAGGTGGCGTGCCTGTTCTGTGAGGTTTGGTTGGGTCTTTACTCGCCATGTGGCACCACAGACGCGAGCGAGCATGTAAACTAGTAATAATTGTACTCACTAGACGGCAGCAAGTCACATTGCATAAGATGTAAGCTTGTAGTTTTAAGAAAAATTAGTGTAACTGTGTATCATTTTATTTGGCAATACGAACATAAAGGTAGCCTGGGTGTTTTTGTAATCGGACAGTTTTGAATGACCAATTAGATGTAGCGGTCATCGGCGCAGAGCGCTGTATAGTGTCGGTGACCTTATCAGGGCTGCGCAACGGAGCCTGAGGATCTGTTCACTTGTTAACAGTTAAGTGAAACCCATTTTCTCTGATAAATATGATTATATTTTGATAGGTTTAGTAGTATGAAGCATAACGCATATGCCCACTGGTACATTATTTGGTAGTACTTTAGAGTTTTAAACGAAACAATTTGTAAGATTATGTTAAAGGGGCACTATTCCATGGCAGAAGTGTTTTGTCGGCCGACGCTTGGCTATTTATAGAACAGTCTCGGTCTCGATAGGTTGCCGTCGTTAGTTCTCGGGATCGCTAGACCAGCGTGCTCTGCATCTAGTGATTGTGTTGTGTTGATAAGGATTGATTAATTTAATGTTATTAGTTTGCAACAGTGCTTCATAACAAGTAAAAGAAAGCATCAGGATTTTCAATCTGACCCAGCCCCAGGACATTGCAATTGTTCAAACATTTGTAATAGAACCGAGAAAGGAGTGGCATGTCCCTGTTTGTTTGATCAGACTCAGAGCGGCTGTCAGAGAAGCATTTTGCTCGAAGAATTGTACTTGTGGTACGAAAAAACAAATATGCATAAACAGAGTCGGAAGACAGGGATCAGAACTTTCCGAGAGACTTGGCATAGCCATAGAACAGGCCCCGTCGGATGCATCAGACCAGGCCCCGTCGGATGCATCAGACAACTGGTCTGCAGGAGAAGAAGCGCTGGTAAGTGATGTTCATAGTATGCATCATGCATGGTTGCGTGTCCTAAATTCGTGCTTCGTCCATTTCGATGTCGGTATTGTGTCATCTCTTTCTTCTGTTTGAATGCTTCGGTTAAACTTTATGTAATATGTTGCACTGGCAGCTCCAATTGGTAATAAACTTGGCTGGCATGTTACAATTCTGTGTGCACTTTTTAGGTTTGAGAAAACTCACATCACAATACCGCATAGTCACGTAATTTTTTAGATACAATATGACAATAAATAAGCAATCACAGATTGATAAAATGGTCTGAAAAATGGCAAATGTTGTTCAATTTTGGGAAATGTAAATGTCTCCACACAGGACATGGGAATGAAGATTTACAATATACAATGGGAAGTTCTGTACTAAGTACTACTATAAAAGAAAAGGACTTAGGGTTAACCATTAGTGCTGATATGAAGGTTTCAGAGCAGTGCGGAATTGCAGCTTCAAAGGGAAATCAGTTCCTTGGATTAATAAGGCGAAACATAACATATAAGAAAAAAGAGCTAATAATACCGCTGTACAAAACAATAGTTAGGCCTCATTTAGAATATTGTATTCAAGCGTGGAGGCCATATCGCAGGAAGGACATAGATATGCTAGAAGGAATGCAGAGGAGAGCAACTAAAATGATATAAAAACTGAGGGATCTTAGTTGCGAAATACGCCTAAAAAATCTGGTTTAATAACGAGACCAGAAGATTGAGAGGAGATCAGATAGAAGTGTTTAAAATATTGAATGGTTATGGAAATATTGATAGAAATATTTTTTCTCACTTAAGAAAGATAGAAGGACCAGAGGACATGAAGTTATATTAGTAAAGGAGCAGTGTAGATTAGATATAAGAAAGTTCTCATTCTCACAATGGACTGTAAATGATTGGAACAGATTATCTCCTGATTGTGTTGGTGCTAGTAGCATAAATATGTTTTAAAATAAAATCGACACACCTTAAAAGGGCAGGATACATGTAGATAAAAAGTATTGGACTCTCGATAAGCCGAAAGGCTTCCTTGTCCACCTGCTTTCTAGAGTTAATTTTCTGGATGGCAATCTTGTTAAATCTTGTGATTGTAAGGGACATGCTTACGATGTTATATAACTGTCTGATAATTTTATTAGGTCTACGTATGTTTTGGCCAAAATAATGTAACAACTGTAGGGGCTACAACAGTTGTCTCCGAAATAAAATGGGGGAACACAGATTGATAGATCTTTGATGCACAATTACTAAATTAGAGTCTACTAGAGTCAGATATGGGGTCAAATACATTGAAATGTATTTAAATACAAATTGTCTTGAGGAGTTCAAATTAAAATACTTAGAAATGTAAAAGTATTTAAATACTTGTAAATGCATTGGGAAGTATTTCAAATACTCTTCACAATACAACATGACACCATAGCTAAAACAAAAAAGCACACTGAATAACTTGAATACCATGGACTGAGGCTTACCAGCCTTGGTTTGTAGGTTCATGTCATGGGCAATTAACTTATAGATAAGAAAAAGCTGCCTTATGATGATGCCACCTGACTTGAGAAGCCACCACCTTCCTTTCAACCCACAGACAGCAAGCAAATATTTGACACAATAGCAGGCCTTATCAGCCACATTGGTTAGCTAGGTAGGTTGATTAATTGGCTCCTTTTGGAAACCATGATCAAAAGACAGGCAGGCCAGTGCAACAGAGTCTTGTTGGTAATTGCATCACAGCAACAACTGACACATAAGGTAACGTTGGCTTCCCTCACAGTGATCTCAATTACATGATGGCCTTTTCTTGCCATTATTTCAGAATGGAAAGTGGTGAATTACTAAATGACCGAGTAAAATTGTTTGATTCTAAAATTTAACAAGACAGGCTTAAACAATATTGATACCCATGCCGAATGGAACTGAACAAGTATTTAAAAGTATTTAAGCATTTCAAGCACTTTGCAGAAGTATTTAAATACAAATACTTTCATTTCATAAATATAAAATGCAAATGCAATTTAAAATACTTTTTAAAAAGTATTTAAATACCCATATCTGGGGGTGTGGGGTGATATCTGGGGGTGTGGGGTGATATATCTGTGATCAACACCAGCATAGAACAGTGTTTCGCCTATGTTAAAGCTGTTTCAATAACACTAAATAAACTTCTGTTTTGAACAAATTGTGTGTAACATTTTATTCTGTACCATAATCATAATAATGTAGAAGAATATATATATATATAGAATATATATATATATATAATTATACATATTTGATATCAACAACATTATTTTGTATATCATATGCATGCATACATACTTTTATTTATTACTTAATTATAAACCAGGACTTAATGGTGGCCTTTGTGGAAGATGAAGAAGAAGACCAGGATATATCAACAATCTGTGTTCCTGTATCAGATGACCTCAATGAATCTTTGCAGTCTGTGGCTGAGGACTTGTATCAGCGAGGCCAATCTACAACAAACACATAACCTCAGCCACACACATACCACATTAGCCCACAATCTTACACTTGCCAGCAATAAACATTGTGTCCATTATACATAACTCCTCTATTTTATTGCACGGATGCATGATTTTAAGCAGCTTATTGGTTATTACAGGAGGAGCCAGCAATAAAACCAAAGAAATAAAAACAAGTTGCAGAGAAGATTAGTTCCTATTATATAGCTGTATTGTATGCGATATGCAATGAATCAAATTTGAATGTGTTCAATATCGGACATATTCAACATTTAATGATAAACCTTGGGTGATTTATTTTTAGAAACTATATTGATTTTTTTTTATTTTAGGCAGCAAATTATTTTCCTGCAACACATTAGACTACATTTACAGAAATGCTTTCAAAATAAAATGGGTACATATTGTTACAGAAGTCATCAAGAAGCCTATTCAAATCTGGATAAGCATTGAGTGTTAAACAGCTAGTAGACGAGAACACAGAACAAGATACCATCCTGTCTGAACAGATATTTTGTATGTTATTAGCTGCCACTGGTGTTCAGTTCATATCATACTGAACAGTCTCTTGCTCTACAACATAATTGGCATTCAGTAAAGTTAATAAAACAAAACCATTATCACATTTCAAGGCAGAAAATCTATTGATCCAACATTGTTGTGATTTACAGAAATCTGTACATGAATAAATTGGATTTTTATCCAAACACAAAATGACTGGTTCTAAAAATGTGCTGCTTAAAAAACCTATGTTTATAAACATGGATAGTTATATATTGTCTCTATTAGTATTGACAATAAAATGCATGTTTTAAAACATTTACAGTTGAGAGATGTTAATCGCGATGCACTACCAGACGTCATACAAACTGCTGTGAGTCTCCATCCACGCCTACGGGATCTGCTGCCTGGTGACACTGCTCCGACTGAGCCAACACCTCTATCGGATAGTGAGGACATCCCTTGGTGTCACTGTGGTCGATGTCGGCAAATGCCACGACCAGAAGAACAACTATGCTGCCGTCACAGTCATGGTCGTTGCCTTCTGGAGACTGCTGAAAGAGACATAAATGATGTAGTGCTGTAAAGGTCGGTAGTTCTTGTAGCTCTACGATGTGAATGACTTGTTTGCATACAATGTCCAGCCAACAAATGACAACTTTCGTTATGCAGCTTACAGACAATTTGTTTTATGGCAGTTTGACCACTTGGGACGTGGCAACAGGGTTGTCTTACCCAGTTGTGTTGTGTGGGCTATAAGGGATAGGTTTCCCTCACCTGATGGTATGTATACAGGCTTTAAGGTTGCCCGATTGGTTTAATTGAGTAAATAACACAATGTGTATACACTCACACTGATAAAATGTGTGCCCATTCTTGAGGTAATTGATAATGCAAAAGACATTATTTTGATGTTTATCATTATTATGTGTATAACACCTTTATAAAATAAATTTATTTTATATTTATATACATATATGTACTTGTCATCTTTTTCTGCAATGAAAAGGAAACATTTTGTAGAAAAAGGCAAAGTTATCAATTACAATAAAGATATCTATGTCATCTGTCATGGAGGAGTAAAAAAATACAACCATTAATGTTGTCAAAGCTTGTTTGATGTCGTAATATAGAAACAATGGATACATATAATGTAGGTTGGTAATGGGCAACTTTTATTGCCAACTGGTATGCAATTCAATCATACCAGAAATATGTAATTCACATACAAAGCATTGCATACATAAACGTTTGCTACGACAATGCAATGCAAACTTATTGATATACACAATGACAAACAGTAGATAACTGTACAGTAAAGACGCTGCTACTCTACACAATGTCATCAAAGGTGAGGGGGCAACCCGCCCAAGTGACATACTGATAGCAAACGAGAATAAACCACAATTGCTTGTTACAATCGACATGGCTAGGGAGGAGGAGAGGAGGTGGAGGTGGAAGTAAAATACAACAGACCTCAAACAATACGACTTACTTCAGTGGTTATCAAACCCGGACTGAAAAGCTTAGCTATCCCATGATGCTGTTCTGCAGTGAAGAAACATTATAATAATGATGACATTGTAATAAGATTTCTTATTTGTCTTGTAAAATGATATGACGATTACTCAGTTACTGTGGTAAATTTTTTGTTCTGGATGAATATCATCATATTCTACTATAATGTACAGCTGTACGTCCGTTACATTACATGCTTTAATTTTGCAGTTACTACATAATAATGGAAACACACGAAAATATATTTGTGACATTTATGTTTCAAATACCTTTTTTTGTTTTTCTGTGGCGTTGCATATACAACTTCTTCACTCACTAGAGGTATCTCCACACTTGTGTCATCACTGCAAAAAACAAAATAATAGTACACATATCTCCTCTGTGTCACATTCAATATTTATACATTTCAAAGTTCTTCAATGGCCCAAAGTATGTCATGGGAATACTAACAAAAAACTGTTTCACATTAATTCCAGATTTGTCTTATGTCTACATGTACATAAATGTGTAAAGCAATAGCTCTTGTAAATCATAATGATAAATGCAAGTATTACCTTAAATTTGCCTAATTTTTATTGTAAATATTGTGCCATTTAAGTCGTCAAGTGATGGTTGGCTCTCAAAAACAGGTGTTCTATTACTGATAAAATGGGAAATTCCTTGTAAAAATAGAAGAAAACTAAAATTGTTGCAACCGCATATAATATGTATCCCCTAGGAGGACAGAACACAAGGAACCCCCCCTCTCCAAACTTACCATTTATGGCAGTACCCCCCACCCGGGGAGACCAATGCATGTGTCGTGTATGCCAAGGCAAATGGCTTGCAAAACAAAATTATTATGGTATGAGCCTGAATGACATGGTCTATGCTCATACATTGACCATTATTACGTCACTGAACTGTTAGCTTCGAAATAATCTGTACACCCGCTCTGGGCACAGACCACAGTGCTGGGAGTGCACAGTCACAGACAGCAGATGCTCGGCAAATGTCGAGTGGGTTTGTCCAGCCAAACGTCGTTATCGCTCCCATTCATCCAAACCATGCCCCAGATAAATGCGTCGGCTGTCATATTTCGTCTTCCTTTTAGCTTCCGCAACCTTCTTTTGTTGTTTTTTCGCGTTTCCTCTGTGATTTGGGTCTGTCTTTATGTTTACTTCCGGGGAAATGCCTGGCGCCTCTTGTCCACAGCGACAGTTATTGTAACTAAATCTTGATCAAATCACAGCGCCACGTGGTGGGATAAATTCTATACAGCCCTCCTTTAAGTTAGGTTAGGACTAGTAGGATTTTCCAACTGGTGACCGTTATGTCCTTATACTCGGCTTTACAGGAGGCGATATCATACCCTCGATGAGAATAATTAGAACAGGTTCAACGCCTTTGAATGAATAGGTCAGGGCAATTTTTTATTTACGTACAGAAAAGTTATCAATTACAATAATTAAACGTACACAATAGGACGAAGTCTAGTTGAAGCGGCGCGATGCGTTGTTTGGTTAAGTACTAACCAGTAACTAGCAATACATTTGTGATACTACTATGTGAGGGGAAGAAGAAGGAACGAAAAGAAAGTAGAAATCGTGGTTCATCGTCGAGGCCAGCCTTACCCCTGATATACAGGGAAACAATAGCAGAACAGCATCACTTTAATTTTGACTATTTTAAAAGTTGTTAAAGGTGATCATCTGTATTTATCTTTAATATAGTCTCACGCGAACACGCACGCCCACGCACGCACACGTGTATGCAGGCAAGCTCGCACGCACACTCGAGCGCACGTGTACAAGTGTACACGCGCACCAACACTCACGCACGCAGGCACATTAGCACGCAAACACGAACATTATTTAAACATACAGCATAAACGAACCTGATGGAGAGAGCTTCCTGCTACCTCTCCACGTACAAATGCACGTAAACACCTGAAGTCGATCTTGTCAAGTAACCTAGTAACCTAGTATAACCTAGTAACCCTACCCCAACCTTCATTACACTTGTTGTTCTCTTCTTTTTCCCCTGTCTGTCAAGTGTAAGGCTGGCCTCGATTCCGATCCGCGATTTTTTTATTTTTTATTTTCTCTCATTGATCTTGCACTGCTCTCTCCACCAACTGTCTCCGTTCTCCTCTGTCTTTCGCGCTTGGTCTCCACTCCTCTCCCAATCCCTCCAAATCTCTCTTTACTCATCGCTGTTTTGGTCGTCTTTGCCTCCTTTTCACTTCCACTCTCCGGGCATCTGCTTTCTTTGCCAACAGTTCTACTCCCATTCTCTCCACATTTTCAGCTCACTTTAGTCGACGCCTCACCAGCTTCTTCTTTGAAATCGGAGTGACTTCTAACTTCATTTCTTAACTAATGAAGACGTAAGACTGATTTAACTAGTCGTGCATAGTATTTAAGCAGTGTTTACACGACGCGATATCGTCACGGCGACAAGGCAGTGACGAATACCACGTCACTAAAGGTCAGGTAGTCGAATATATCGTCTCTAGTGCAGCATGACTGTAACCGTGGATCTAAACTGACTGATCAATTATGTCCTACCCAATTCATCGTCGAATTTGCTTTGTCGCTGTATAATGAACATTACGTCCGCATGGTGCCCGGTATAGCATTATAACAGTTGAGGTTCACGCACAGAAAAGTACAACTTAGCTTCTGAATCGAAAGGAATACGGGAAATCAAAATATGTGCTGGCGTACACTCGTCTACATTTCCACTAAAACAAGACACCCAGACAGTCATTGCAAGGCCAACGCCAAATAAAAGCTCGGTGCTGAATGGTCAACCATCGTGACACGCTTGCGCAGTAGACACCATATGTGACCTGCCACAGAAAAGCGGCTATCAGTCTCAAAACTGTGAAATGGACTTTTCTATTTTTTTTGCAATCTTTAGATCATGTGCTTTCAAATGATTCCTCACTTGTTGAAATATCGTCAGTAGTTTTGTTTATTTATGGCTAAATTGGACCAAACTTTAAAAACCCCAATGTTTTGAGAAAATGACTCATATTGTCCATTATTATTTATTATAATTACGGGATCGTTAATGCCTGCGTTTTGTTAGTTTTGGGTTGTTTGTTGAGGAAATTAAAGTAGACCTCGAAAAATGAGAATATATGTTATGCATTTCTGCCAAAATCAAAAAATTTATAGAACTTGATGCATATAGCTATTTTTGACTCGTGTGCAGAATATACTTGTGCAACTTTGTTAATACCGGGTTCGCTGCGGCAGGTCACATATGGCCTCATGTAGTGTATACGTTATACTCATACGTGGCCTCATGTAGTGTATACGTTATACTCATACGTGGCCTTATGAATCGCTAGCGTTCGGTAACTCGATACCATAGCAGACAGGGCATTAGGTTAACGCATGCCGTTGCGAAACAAATAGGAACTGCAAAGCTACTCGACAGTGCATTGGCTCGACAGTGCTTCACTGAAGCGATATCAATAGACAGTGCCAATATCGTTACATAGTTAATACTTCCAGTCTTTACAGGTAGGTGGAATGAACGGGAGTTCATATACACACAATTATTCATTCGTGCTGTGGAACGTATTCACATTTATAAGTGTGTGAGCTATTGGATATGGACAGCGTTTGTGGCTGCATGCATACATATAGCGAGCATCGAAGCCCGAGTGGAGGGGAGGGGTGTGATCCCACGAAAACCTTGGTATTTTGTTCCCTTAGCAACATATCAGAGCAGTTGTAGAAGTCACCGAACCACCTCCAGAATATTGTGGCAGCTCCTAGGTCGATCTATTTTAGACGTGTCGGCAATATAATATATGCGAAGCGTCTGGCGGTTGTGTTTCATTGTAGCCTACCCACCCATCAGCGAGCACTCGCTCCAAACAAGACATGCTCTGATACGTAAGCAATGGCTTTAACGAAAATACACGTTTTTAGTCCTTTGGCCGAAGGTCCAACGGACTATTGCCATCACTCTGCGTCCGCCGTCCGCAGTTAGCTGCCGTATCTCAGAAACCGTTCAGCAACTTTTTTTTAAATTTTGCATATATGTATCTCAGGGTGCTGCCACTATATACAAGAAATCTGTATTTCATTGAATCATTCTAAGGGCACCTAAGCGGCCACCAAAGTGCAAAAGTTTTACATTATCTAGTGATTTGGTTTTGAGAAGGGCCCTTGAGACCACCCCAACAGATTTTGTTTAATGTGCCACAAAGACAGCAGCATGACTAAACTATGCAGCCTAGTGCTACTGTTCCATTGAGACCTTGACTAATCTTTAATTGGTCACAGTGCCCAGGCAGAGTAGACACACTTGACCCCTGTTAGACTGAACAGTTCCGTAACACTTTTAAACTGTATCTTCAAAACTATTGATTTTCTATAATTGCAAGTTGTGTTTATTTTGATGTTCATTTAATTATTATAAAATGGTGTGACTGTGGTGCTATTGGTTAAAGATGTATTGTCTGTAGACACCTGTAGGTGACAAACATAGAAAATTAATATTCTGTCACCTGTAGGTGACAAACATAGAAAATTAATATTCTGGACAGCTACAGAGTGAAATATCCTACACTTTATTGATATCAAATGCATTCTACTGTTCTGTTTACGCTTGCCATGCCTTGTGTAGACATGGTACTGTGTAAATCAATTGTATCAATATAGACTAATAATTACAGATTCACAATATAGTTGACACCTGAAACAACCAAATGTCAACCATTAGAAGAGTTGACATAGTTCCGCTATACACAAGCAAGAAATCTGTATTTGATTGAATCATTCTAGTGTCATCAGCATATAGTAGAACATACATTTTCTACATCATCATCACTAAGGTTGTTGTAAATTTAACCAGCTGCCATGTCAAGTCCGTTATAATTGAGACTAACAGTGTTCAAAATTATTCAGGTAAATAGCAAATAACAAAGGACACAAGTTTTCTCCTTGCCATACCTCTACATCACATGAGAAGAAGGCTGACACAGCCTGGCCCTGATTTATACATGATTTAGCATTTTTGTCCATGTTGTATACAACTTTCAACACATTACCATAAATACTGCATGAAATTATCTTAGACCGCAGTGAGGACCGGTCTACTAAATCAAATGCTTTCTTATAATCGATGAAGGCACAATAAAGCCTTTTGCGTCGAGACAAATACAATTCAACCAATACCCCTATCTGAACACTGCCTGTTCTTTACCTACTACATTCGCTTTGTTTAGGTATGTGGTCAGTCTGGTGTTCTGAACAATCACTAAGGATTAATGAACACTTGTGCAGAATGTCACCCACTTGGCAGGTTTAATTGATTTATTCAGCAATGAGGACACTGCTTAGGCCTCACTCTGGACACTTGTCACTCACAGTGTTGTGTATTGTCTTAGTTGGTGCATTGAGCTAATCTACTTGACCACGAATCAATGGTGGCTCTGGTTGTGTATTACACCCAGCTGTGGAGCTAAGATTCTCTGCTGTGCTATTGTTTGATGGAAACTGTGACTAATCTATAATTGGTCACTGGCAGTAGCTTGTGTCAACAGACAGCATTAAGCCACTAGACCCCTGTTAAACTGGAAAGTTGCCTGTAGGTTTTAAACTGTGTCAAACAGTGAGTCTACCTTTTGCTCTCAAATAATCTGTCCTCTTAGTTTTACACATAAAGACATAATCTGACATAACTTGATAAGTCGTTGTAGCAGCACATTTGTACTTCCAGTGTATCATTGCAACGTAACATACATATTACATACTGTGTGCCACATTTGAATGTTGTGCATGTAATATTTCCATGCAATCCATTTGTATATATAATGTAAAACTTCAACAGCCGTTTTCTTCATTTTCACTTTTTGACCCCTACCATGTTCAATGCTCCATAACTTCGCCAATTTTTGTAGCAGTCATAATTTTTGAAACCGTGTAAAGCACCCTACCAAACTTTACAAGGATGTAAGAACACAAAGTTACAATTTTTCCGACTTCTCACTCATTTGGTCAGCCGGGGTCACATATAGACGTATTAGTCCAAAGGACTTCAGGGCCACTTGGCCCATTTTTTAATATTGTCACGTTTCTAGTGCAATATCTCAACGGGCCAGAACGGGTCGTTGTGTTACTGTCTGAGTAAGCGGTGGTTCTGACGAAAATACACATAACAAAATAGTGTCACGTTACTCGGCGTGATCTGTTAGCTTTGATTTGAATCAGAATGGACTACTGTATTATTGTGTACGCATGATGTAGCGGCTTGTGAAAGACTGAGGTGTTCACTCGTGTACACAGGCCGAGCACTGCGAAATGGAGGACGGCATGATGGTAGCGATAGTGGGCGCGGGGGCCGCCGGACTGACGACGATCAAGAGCTGCCTGGACGAGGGACTCCGACCGACATGCTTCGAGAAGACGGCCGGGGCGGGAGGGGTGTGGCGGTACGCCGGCGGTGACCGGCGGGACGGGAGGGTGTGTGTCTCGGCGACGACGACAACCAACTTGAGCAAGGAGATGATGGCTTTCAGCGACTTCCCTATACTGAAACATTTACCCAACTACATGCATCACAGGTAGGAGGGGGAGCGTGATCACAAAGAGTCAACGTGAGCAAGAGTGCTAGCCTAGTGCATCTGAACAGTACTGGGCCTATATTGGCATGCTGTACTGGCCCAATGATGGGTTCATACAGCAACAAATTGCATCCCATAGGTGGCGCTACATGTTATATACTGGCTTGTATTGGGCCTGTATCAGATCAATTTAATTATGGTATATTCATTGTACTGACCCAATACCGTTTATACAATTAACGGTACAAACGGTACATGTCAGTATATTGCCAGTATTTAACCAAGTCTGCTATATACCAAGTCTGCTATATTTGCTGGTAAGGTATATCTCGACATTGTGGCGTTATAGGCGTCATACTAAATGGCAATACTACAGTTTAAGGCCGAAACTAATGTTATAATTTCTCATCCTTGTACATGTATGTCAGTTGTACTGCAAAGTTAGGTGTGGTTACAGCTTTTCAGCAAAACAAAGCACAGAAAGCAGATTTTAAAAATACTAATTGCAAACTATTAATCAAAACATTTACACTTCCTTTTTGTTTCTAAAAATCCAAAGATCCCCGAATCGAATCTTTCACCTTTTTCTTTTTCCATGTGTCTTCGATCAACAAAGCGAATCTTATGATATGGTCAGACTCAACACAACACGTCATAAATATAGCCTATACTTGCATATTAGAGTGGATTATATAACTGCTTTCAGCATAGCGCTTACCAATTATAAGCAATCGTCATCTTCCAACCGTTTTATTTTGTACTGTGAATGCAATAATTAATTGTCCAAAAATGATGAGCATAAGAAAGTATACCTTTTATTATGTACTCCTATTTTGCAACATAATGACGGGATGTTGTGCATTTGGATGCACAAATCGATCGATTGCACAAATCCATTTGAAACATGTAGTGATGTACATATTCCCAGCAGAAGCCACATGGAATTAATATGGCAGAACAAAGTCAGACATCTTCACTACTGTGTCAGTTAACACATTGTCCAATTAATAGCACTGCTATGCATTTTGATACACAAAGCTATCAGATGCACATATCCATTTGAAACACGAAGTGATGTACAATTTCCCAGTAGATGTCGCACAGAACAGAATTGGTCAAAACAAATTAAGGCACCATTGTATGTCGGGTGACCCGTTGTCCAATTAATGGCACTATTGAGTAGAGCTCTTCAATTTCCTCTTTCCATCAGCTGGGCTATTTTAAAACTGTTGATGGCCAAAATGTTCCTGCAAGTAAACAAAGTCGAATTTAGGAAACTAAGCATAAATATGTTCGCCGACACCCAGAGGGCTATGGAGAACAGGGAAACGTGGAGAGAGAGAGCTGGTTAACGATCCTTACGGGTTATGGGAAAATTAAGTAAAGAAGAAGAAATATGACTTAACTAATTCAACACTGTGCATATTAATTCAGTTTAGATATTAGATTATGGAACTTATCACCAAATGTACAGCTGGCTAAATACAAGAGAGCCTTGTTATGCTGATTCAATCAGACTAAAATCCCAATCCATTACTTTGGCCAACTTTTAATTTGCTTCTACATAATTACCTGTATACATTGGTCATATACAGTGCACTCCAGATAACGCGAACTCACATAAGTTACTTTTCGCTAAGGTACGTCAATTGTTTCCTCGGTCCTGGGTATAGGTCCCAATAAGGGGACCTTCTGATAACTTTCTATTTATCAGAAGTTCCACTTATCAGTATTGTTATGGGTCACTGGAGGTTTTACTTTATCCAGAGTGTACAGTATGATTTCCTTTATTGTTGCTCTAATAATTAATGTTATATATAGGGCCATTCTCGCGAAAAGTGTACAGTAATGGTAAAGTAACATGTCAAAAATAAATGTTTAAATTGTATGTTTAGCGAGTACTATTAATATCAAATGTGTTATTCACATGAAGCAGTACAGCTTATTCTGATCTATTATTAGATTTTTTAAATATATTCATGGATAAAAACTGATGTATACTAGAGTGCAGATCTGCTAGTGTCCAAAGTTCGTGTATACATCGTAAAATTCCGTGGCAACATGGTATTGTGTACTTTTTAACAAACCTAAAACTTTTACATTGAATGATGACAAGCCAGCCAGGTTTACTAACAATCGTAGCTGAAGCATTAAACACAATCTGTGAACGTATGAATCTCACACTTTCATGTTTCAAGTAAGTAGGGAAACAGGGACTTTTCAAAAAGGGCTGACTGGAAAGGCAATACCCGTAGACACACAGTCCCAACCCTCACTGACTGCTGCCGTCGCAATCGCCTCCACGCGGGCAGTCGGATTGATGGGTCGGATGTTATAATTATACTTAATCGAAAAGTTACCCAGTGGACGGCATTAAAAGCAGGATAAATAAACAATGCATAAGCTTCCTGCATTGCTAAAAGTAGCTGTCAATATACATTATGTCTACGAATTGCTGATTTAAAAATCCATTGCTTGCAACAACTCACCTCGAAATATGACATGTTGACTGTGTGTGACGTCACCAGTCTCTGTGTGTTTCACTGCGCGTGCATGACTATTCATTACACTCGGGCTGCATAGTTAATCATCCATGTGGCACCAAGCTCAAAAGGATTCGCGTAAACAAAATTATTTATCGGCTTTTTGCGCAGATAACACCCAAATTATGCATAAACACGCAAGACATAAGTAGCAGAGAAAGTAGGTAATGTGAAATTATCACGTTTTGATACAGTACATCTCAAATGTATATTAGCTTACAAAGAATCGCTTTAATGGAATTCAGATTTAGGGTGTGTGTAAATCGTAGCAACACCGCTGGCTCGTGGAAAAACTATTATGAGATCTAAATACCTATTTTGACACTTGCCCCAAACTTGGCATAGTAACAGCTGAGAGTGTGTCATACATGGTCGATGTTCGTCCGGACTTTGGTATATCGGTTTTGTACACACGGCACGTGTACGACCAACTGCTCTTTTGCAACAGTCACACCTTCTGCTTTGGTGACTTCGAGGTGATCCTTGTCACCATGCGTTCGAGCATTCTCACGAGTCGGCGTTGTTACAGTGATTGACCCATATTACAAAAGCCAAACACTCAAGCCGAGTTATGTGATTGGTTAACACAGAACCGACAAGAACGTTTTTGTAGAATGCTCTCACACGTCTGAATGGTGCTTTCAATATTTGACAGTGACTTTACACCATGCATGGACAGTGTTGGGAACTGTAAAGGTTACTGCTATTACCGATTGTCGGCAGCACGTTAATAATGTGTTCAATTTGAAAACGAAGCAGGGATCCCAACGAATTGACACATTTTATTAGTATAGTGCCAGAAACAAAGTCCAGCAGACTGCTAGGAGCTGTGCGAATGAATACTGGCGCTAGATATGCAAGGACATCCAGAGGTCAGCTGATACAGGCGACACTGGGGCCATGTATGACGGCATCAAGAAAGCAATAGGCCAAACTCAGAGCAAGACAACCCTCTTGAGGTCCTCCACAGGCGAGCCCATCCATGACAGGAAATAGCTAATGGAGAGGTGGGTAGAGTACTCCTCAGAACTATGCTCCAGAGGGAATGCTGTCAGACATTCTATGCCATCCATGGCATAGAATGTCTGCCCATTCTAACAAAGCTGGACGAGGAACCAACCATCGACGAACCCAGCAAGGCTATTGACAACCTCTCCACTGGAAAAGCACCTGGAAGCGATGGAATTCCATCCGAAATCATCAAGTGCGGCAAGACCACTCTACTCAAACCCCTTTACGTACTTCTTTGTCAGTGCTGGAGTGAAGGGGCCATGCCGCAAGACATGAGGGAAACTAACATCGTCACGCTATACAAGAACAAAGGAGACAAGAGTGATAGTAACAATTACAGAGGCATCTGACTCCAGAGCGTATTTGGCAAGTTGTTTGCTCGTGTCATCCTGAACAAACTACACATACCCGCTGACAGAGTCTACCCCGAATCCCAGTGTGGCTTCAGAGCAAATGGATCAACTAGTGACATCATCGTTTCGCTTCGACAGTTACAGGAGAAATGCAGGGAACAGAAGAAGCCGCTGTACATTGCCTTCATCGAACTTACCTTACCCTGTGAGCAGGGATGGTCTGTTCAAGATCCTACCGAAGATAAGATGCCACCCAAAGCTCTGCAGCGTTATCAGGTCATTCCACGATGACATGAGAGGTACAATACAGTATGACGGTTCTACTTCCGATATTTTAACGTTACCAGTGGCGTCAAACAGGGATGCGTCGTCGCCCCAACCCTCTTTGGGATATTCTTTGCCCTTATGTTGAAGTACGCCTTTGGATCTTCGAGGGAGTGTACTTGCACACGAGATCTGACTGAAAATTATTCAACTTGTCTCGCCTAAAAGCGAAGACCGAGCTGCGCCTGGCCCTCGTTAGAGACTTTCTGATGCAGCTGTCATCAAGCTTACTGAGGACGAGCTGCAACATCTAATGAACCGCTTTGTAAAAGCATGCATGGATTTCGGACTTACAATCAGCTTGAGAAAGACTAACACCCCGGGGCAGGATGTGATCACTCCCCCACCATCACCATAAACAATTACGAGCTAGAGGTCATCCAACTCTTCACCTACCTCGGATCCACCATTGCTGACAACCTCTCCTTAGAAGCAGAAATCAACCCTTGACCGGCTTACAAAGAGAGTGTAGAATAACAAAATGCTGGCGGAGCACACAAAGATGTCAGTGTACAACGCCTGAGTGCTGACTACACTTCATTACGGTAGTGAGTCCTGGACGTTGTACTCCACTCAAGAGAATCGACTGAACTCATTTCACATGCTACGCATGTGAAATGAGTTTCTGCAATGTTCATTTCTGCAATGTTGGTTGACATTATGATTATCACGATGACATGAATCGCTGTCGCAGGCGCTGCCTCCGTAAATTATTTCACTATTCTATTCAGTCACAGTGACAGGTCAAAATACGTGTCACTGAAAGCTCTTCACGCTGTTAACCTATTTTAATATACTGTCTGGTCTTGCAGTGGTTCAAGTGATAGTTCTGGCCAAAGTCTAAGAGCGATTTACATAGCGCAGATAGGACGCACGGTTTTTGGCCTAGTCCTACGCGTCTTTGTGACTGAGTACATTACGATATTTGTATTCCGCCTGTCTATTTTTGTAAGAACTTCACTCAAAACGATTTTTCTAACAGTTTGTTTTCACAGCATTGAAAACACATGTATTAAAGATTTAGAATATGGCTACATTGATACGGAAATAAAACATTTTGTTCAAGTTTTTATCAAAACAGCATAAAACATTAAAACGCACGATTTCTGCTCCCACCAGTATACCATGTCTCAATTGACCCGAGTAGTGATGTCAAATGCTTTCAATCTTTTAAAGTTCATATAACTCAATTCCAGTATCATTCTGGTCGTCCTCTGTTCATCACTCCTTCGTCTTATATTTCAAGGCTCAGTGTTCACCATGTAGATGCACCTAGCATAGATTTTGCCTTCTTGCAATTTTGGATGGCTTAGCCTTAGTTTAGGCTCAGCACACTGCTCCGTTACTTCCAGCTTGTCTGTTATTATTACTCCGAAGTCTTTCTTTTGTGTGATATTTCTATAGGGTTATTTCTCATGATGCAGTCGTGCTTTCTCTTCTTGTGGCCATACTGCACACCTCGTGGACCATAACTAGCATAGGATTTGCCTTTTTGGACGTTTTGGCACATACTGCTTTAGTTTAAATAGTATCTCAAATTTGTTTAGTATTATCAAGCCTAAGTCTTTATCTTTGTGTCATGTTTCTGCAGGGTCATTTTCCTTGACGCAGTGGTAGTATTATAATATTCTTGTGGAAACTGTTGTTTTGTTAAAGGAAGTTTTTTCATTTTCGAAATGGAATTAATCTTTTAAGTCTTAGCAAACAGAGGTGATCTGGCAGATGATTGCCGAAAAATTAATTGCTGTGGGTGGCAGTGGGCACACAGTGGCCCAGGTAAAAAAGAGATGAAAGACATGAAACAAGCCGTTTGACTTAAGACGACTCAAATGAAAACCAGAGGCATGGAGAACCTCTACCTGAGGTGCCCTATGAGAACTTGGCGAGGCTCATCGTCAACACCAAGATGGCAGATGGTTCAGAGGGTAAGTGTCCGGTAATCTTGCATTAAAATTTACATCACCTTAAATTATTTATATTTTTGTCTTGTTTCAGTAACAATACATTTGTTCCTAGCATTATTCTGGCAAATCAGTTATGGTAACAGTTGAAGATCAATGACACACCATAACTCTGTAGAGTGGTTTTAGTGGTCAAATTTGCCGTAGCATCTCAGTAGCCCTTTTACAGATAGAGCGATATAGTGTACACTTGGTGGCAGTGGTATTTCAGTGTTGTGTGGGAGTCTCAACCCCTTCTGGTGTCTGTATTTTGCAATGAAACAGTATTGGATGTCTAAATCCACTGATCCCATATATTGGGTGTCTGTTGTAGTATCACTGGTTGTCCCATCATCATCTACTCCTGAACAAGAAAGTCTGCTTATGATTAACAGTATATATGTACTCTAGGTAAGTCATAATATGCAACACACTAGTGAGAAATAGTCATGTCATCTACAAAACTAAGATATTCAAGAATATGACGAGACCAGTTCCTACTGTTTGATTGATCAGCTTCTTCAGTTCATAATACAATTATTGTAATGTACCGGTATGTTATTTATTGCTAATCTACAAAGGTTTACAGGGCGTAATTATATGTGGGTGATAATGTGTCTACATATTGTATTCCCATTAAATCCAGTTAAATGGAAAAGACTTTATAGCCCAAGGAAAAATTGTGGGAATAAAGAGGGATTAATATGGTACAGATCATTCTTTTTAGTCATAAAATAAAGGTGTTAGTTAAAAACATCAAGAGGGACGAATGATACCAGTATGTGGCCTCATCGCTTATGGTCACTACAGGAAATTAGGAATGGGTGTGTCAATTGTTTTGTAATTTAACTAAAAACCATGTTTCATTATTGTGAATAACTTTTATTGCTATGAAAAAGCACATGCTACAACATTTATATAAATTCATATAGAAAATAAAGAGGCTAGATCATCTTAAAAGTAAAGTATAATTTAACCTTAAATTAATAAGAAATCTGATAGAAGTCCAGATCTATGCTATATTTAAATGCATACTAGTACACTTCTTCATTTGTTTTTAATTATTTACCAATTACATCAACATTGTTCCAGATGCTGGTCATGGTGTGTTAAATGCTGTATCTGAAGACGTCCCTGGGGTACAGCCCTCAAGCAGCTGTGGGAAACAGTGGTAGTGGTCCATGACATCCAGTGGTCCACCTTCCTCCTACAGTGGTTCATCAGCAACTGCCAGTAGATTGGCTTCATCAAGCAGACAAGAAGAAAGAATGGCTGACTCCTGATAGCAGATGCAGAGTGTCCAGTTCTGAAGGAGAACATTTTCTAATTTAAAAATGGCTGCATAGTGAAATGAAGAAATACGGTGCAATCACAGAAATGGTACAGCTAAAATATAGCTCGCCTTATTAGAACAATTAAAGCAACCAGGATGCATCATCAATGAAACATAGCATGCAAAATGGACAGAATGTAACTACCTCTTATCCGTTGTTTCAATAGCAAGTTACGTCAACCCAGTTTTGGCAATAAGACAATTAGTATGCACCATTTATATACTTGACTGCAAGCGTACGACAGAAGATATTGAACTGCAATGCTGAAGTGTCAGAATGTATGTCAGAATGAACTATTTGAATATTAGCTATGCTATTGTTACCATTTGGATTTTTTTTAACACAAGTAATAAAATAAATTTAAACACATTAATTAGACACCAAGGCAATTGTTTGTGTATTCTGCTGAAAATACAATTTTTTAGTGTATAGTATACATTCAACGTTGGTGATGAAGGATGATTTTTCTTAGACTGAAACCATGTTGGTCATGTCATTGGATTGATGATGGGCAGATCTGCATCACAGATTTCCTGAAAATGAAAGAATAACTGAAGTTGTTCAGGTTTTTTTTGGTAATTTAGTAAAATGTGGTTTGATGAGAATGGCATTGTATATGTCTACATTTAACTACATGTGATTGTCACATGTCCTTTATCACTGGTCAAAATCCCGCATCCTTTATTTAAAAAATTTCAAAACTAAAAAGCTCCCTCCTGATATTCGAGTAGTGTGACAAGATGTCATGAAAAAGGTACACTGTACAGTGACATGAAACTTGGCCTACACAGTGTTATCAGAGCTAGTAAATATTGCAGTAGCTCAAGTGTTATGACAAACAATATTAATGCTATGAACATGCGGCAATTTGTTTTTGTTTCAATAACATTGATAAATTATAATTGTGTATAATGAAATTCCTTGAATATACATAACTGGTCATAAGTAGGCTTACCGGATTCTTGGTTTGATAAATTATGGAAACATTGTTTACCTCAAAATACATATCTAATAAAATATTGGTTACTCGAAAATGCTCTTGAATACTCGTATTTTAATTTATCGTGATTCGAACATTATTTACTCGTATGAAAATTGGCCTTGACCCTTGTTTAAAAAAAATAATAGCTACACTGCACTAGCACGCCTACAGTATTGCTGGTCGAATCGAATACTATGTTTGACATGCTGTTTTGTAAACTATCTAAGCACACTTGCATAAATTATCAATATTCTAAATAACTAGCCGTTATATTACATCGATGAAATGCAAACAAGTTGTTAGAAAAGATGTTTAGAGTGACATACGATAGTTCAACGACGGAAACATGCCTCGCAACCTCGACAACAAATTTTATTTATTGAAAGGTCTATACTAGTGTATAGGCGTGTTTGAAAGATGCAACGGGACCGTTCGTTGTCTTTCCTATGACTATTACAACTCAAGTCAAGTACAACTACGTAGACAGTCGGACAAAAAGGTGAAGTGCTTTCATCACTATCACCGATTTGCCGCGACGGCGATGCAGTACCGGTAGTAGACCTACCACCTTTTCTGATAGATGTTCTAGTAAAATGCGTCGTCCGAAAATTATGTTTGCGTAGGGCCTAAATAATATTTCGTCGAACATGATGACTTTTGGTCGGACTATCATACTTCCAGTGACTATATCCGTCTAACAACGTATTTAATGAAAGATCCAGTGATACCCGGTATCTGTGATAAAGTTTATCGATTGGACACACGTTAGTCGTTATTGTTACATTCACAGACACTATATGCACGGTAAAGTTCGATAATAACTACTCTGACTGAGTCCTCACTTACCTGAACAGTGGTTTGATTCTGTTCGATTAACGAATTCTTTGTGACATTTGTATGGCTGTTGTGGTGCTAGAATGCAGTAATTGGTCTCATCAACTCATCCGATCACATAAACACAACGCCAATCATATGGCAGCCATTAATTACGAAATAGTCAGAGACAACTGCGCTTAAGCCAGCGTTATCGCGTGTCTAAAAATCGTGACGTTTCGTCCCGCGGAAAGTCCGAGACTTCCACCAACGACATCAATTATGTGTAATGTCCTGCATCCATGCATTTTTTTATTTCGAAGTTAATTTTCAATGTAAAACTCGCAACCTTACGCTGTGTTATATGTCATGCCCACAGCCTCGTATTGGCGTATCTTCGATCGTATGCCGAGACGTTTGATCTCGAGAAATACATCACCTACGGCCGGGAAGTGACACTGGTGGAACCTGCTGCCGACTTCGATTCCACCGGACGATGGACGGTCTCGGTGAAAGACAATAAGAGCGGAGAAGTGACAACAACGACCTTTGACGCCGTCGTCGTCTGCAATGGACGGAACGCGCAGCCAAATCTGCCGGATATCCCTGGACTAGGATCATTCCGTGGACGGGTCATCCACGCCGTCGAACACAAGGACGGGAGAGCATACGAGGGAAAGAGGGTCGTTGTCATTGGAATGGGCAACTCCGGGTGTGACGTGGCGGTCGATGGCAGCAGGATAGCCAATAAGGTGAGTTCTCTGGGCGTCTTTGTATGTGTGTGTACGCGCGCGCGTGCTTGTGTTCGTGTGTTTGTGTACGTGCGTTTGTGCGTGCGTGTGTGTATGTTTGAGTGTGTTTGTGTGAGTTTGTGTTTGTGCGCGCGTTTGTGTGTGCACGCATATGCATGCGATGACGGTGTGTGTGTGCGAGCGTGTGCGCGTGTGGGTATTTGACGTGCTGATATTCGTAGCAACAAGACAAAGATTTGGTACACGATATGATAGTGTCATTGATGAAATGACATCGTGAGTGCGGCCACAATCTGTAGTTAGACAGGTGTTCTGGCCACAGCGATTGGAAAGTGGCAGATGACTCTGTGTTTGTGTGCAGGTATTCTTGGCGACGAGACAAGGCGTGTGGGTGATGAACAAAAGCAACGACGTCGGTCTTCCCATCGACACTAGCCTGTACAGACGATCCAACGGAATTCTCGGTCGCCGAGTCGCCCCGCAGTTTGATCATACGTTTTACGGGTAACTGTCAAAAAACGACTGCTTTTGGTGTTTAACTGACCAATAACCATTATAGTATACACGGGTGTGCGGTGATGTACTTGTCAGAGCTTCGGATTCTCAATCGAGAGATTCCGGCTTCGAATCCTCTTACCGCCGTTTCGAATCTTGAGTAAGTTCATTCACTTCACGTTGGTGCAGTTCACTTAGAAGTATATACGAGTATCTGACTAGTCAGTGGTGGATATTTGTGAACGAATAATCTTCGCGCCGTAATTGCGCCGTTGCTGAATGCTCACAGAGAAGTCGAGATGAAATGTTTACTTGAAAGTAATTATCGATCGGTAGGTAATTTGTGTAAAACCATAAACATGGTTGTATGTAATTCTTAATCCATCCACACTAGCAGCACCGTCCTCCAACGTGGCAGGGAAGACGGCCAAGGTGTCACGTGTTCGCAACACTCCGCGTGTCCTCAGCGTCGTAAGTTCTTAAATAGCGCAGTATCTAGTTCTTATGACTTCTCAAATAAAGCGATTTACACTTTATTCCCTGGCAGACCTCTCCAACCGATTACCATATCGGCTTCTCTTCTCTTCTGCCACGCTGCAATTAATGGGCGAAGCCTATACGTACACAAATATCCACCGCTGTCTATAGCCAGGTACTCATTCACACAGCGGAATGAACTGGAACAATGTTCGTAGCATGTAATAGTCAGTTTCACGAAACGTTCGTACCATACGAAGTTACGTACGGGGGCGTTTGGCGGAAATTGTGGAACCCGGAACAATCGTATACAAAGAGCTTTGCGAACAGTTGTTCGTAACTACGTAAACCTCCTTCGTATAAGAACCGTATATGGACATTCGCTCGTATTCAAATCAGCTCCAGAAGCGTGCAACAAGAGCGTCGACAGTGTCAAAATTCCAAGATGGCCGTCTTGTTTCGTGGCTTTATATGCCTATCGCTTCAAATATCCCGCAGAATGTTTTTGTAATTTCGGTTCATCGTGTAGCCTCATGCCGAAATGGCGCTACCTGGACGGTCCGACTGTTACAAGCGACGAGGTGCAGTCGTCGGTCCTGTGTGGGTACGTGACACTAAAGGCAGGCGTGACAGGTGTCACGGACACCAGTGTCTTGTTCGCCGATGGCACGCAGGAAGATGACATTGACATGATAGTGTGTGCAACCGGGTACAATTACAGGTATGTGTAGCGGTCACCAGGAGAAATACAGAATATCTAATAAAGGATATAATTTGAATAGAAAATACTACAGATGGGTTAGAGACGCTGTAATGCTGTAATTTATACTATATTTGTGTAAAGTGCTATGAACGTTATTGACGCTATATAAAATAAAGATAATCATAATAATAATTCTTATTATTATTACTTAATGTGGTTTGAAATTGGTAGGCCTAATTTCTACCGAAAAGGAGATGTATCAGTTGGTCTGATAGGCCGGATACTAAAATTGAGTAATCATTTACCCTTCTGTAGTTAATTGGAACTTTTGAATTGGAAAACGGATAGAAATATGAGCGCCCGAGAAAAGACGGGTAATAAAAACAGAAAGGCAAGTTTCAAAACGGAACCGAATGTAGTGGTGTTATCTCCTAGGCTGTTTATGAATAAGGAGGACAGATAAAACAACAGCTTCTTCGTTTACACACCTTAGCTTCCCACCGTTGGAGGAGAGCGTCTGTTTATCCCGAGACGGCGCCTTCCAGCTGTATCGCTGGACGTTCCCCCCTTCCCTGAAGAGATCTACCCTGGCCGTGATCGGCCTCACGCCGCCTCTCGGACCTGTCTTCCCGGAGCTCGAGATACAGAGTCGGTGGGCCGCGAGGGTCTTCAAGGTGGGCGATGGGACACCAGTGGGGCCACTCAGTTAGACACGAATACACGCACGCACACGCACACACGCGCACGTATATGTAAAGAATAAGTATGGATGTATGTGTATACACACACGCACGTACTGACACACGCACACACGGGCACCCGCATGCACACACAAGCAGGAGTAGCCACACAAACGGTTCCCAAACGGAAACGGAAGTAGAACTCTTCTTTCTCACATATATATACAAAATATTGGACTCTCGATTAGCCAATGGATTCCCTGTGAACTTATCAACTAGTTATGACATTTTGGTCCTAGAGTCAACATTAAGATTTGATACTATGGCTTTCTTTATTGCTGCACCAACGCTTTGCAATATGCTCCTTCTAAATGTAAGATGGTTTGAAAATATTACACAATTCCGCCGTCATTTAAAAACTTACCTTTATAACCATCTGTTGACAACTTGAATACTGATTAATTTTGAGATTGACAAATTTGTTTGTCTTGATGCGCCTCTGAGCTTGGTTTCCATGGATTCAGGCGCAACAGAAGTTACCTTATTATTAAGAGGAGTATTTGCTTTAGATGATAATCTTGTTAAACAATGGCGAGATGTGACATGTAAACAAACATATCGAGTCACCGCGACTGATGACAGAGTGCATGTGACAGAGTGACGTGTGTTGCGACAGGGCCTGTGTCGTCTGCCGGACAGCGAAACGATGTGGTGCGAAGTGCGGGGACGCCGTCAGGACCAGGTCGAGTATGTCACATACATGGACGCAGTTGCGGCAGAGATCGGCTGCAAGCCCAATATAGGCGAGTTTACCCTAATTAATTCATTAATTCAAACAAAAACTATGGTGCGATGCAAACACAGATGGCATTCATATTTAGCGATGTTTATTTTCATTTTGGCGAATTCACAGTTGATTAAATATAAAACACAAATGGTCTCTAATAATCACTATTTCTTGTGTACAGCTAAACTTCTGCTGACAGACCCAATACTTGGGTTGCGCTGTTACTTTGGGCCAACGACGGCTTTCCAGTACCGTCTTACGGGCCCGGGGCGGTGGGACGGCGCGAGAGAGGCGGTGTTGGGCAGCCGCGGCAGGATGCTATACCCTATGAAATCGAGGTACACAACGGAAAAGGTAAGTCATCGTACCAGGATATGTCTTCTTCCATTACTGGGCCCTTGCCGGGTGAAGTCAACATCACTCGCCCCAGGCACTTATTTAGGATTGTGAATTTTTCAAATTTGTCCGTTCTCATTTTTTATTTACCCGTTATGCTAATGAAAACCCCCGTTGCACATGCATTGATCGTTGGCGGCGAAAGGTAGTGAATATTCAGCGGGCTGATATGAAAGCGCACAAATAATGTAGTTATAATGGCGCACACGATGAGGCACGGATTCAAGAAACTTACCCATATTTGAATGTGTCTTCTTCTTCTTCAGGTTATGGGGGAAACCCTGGCAGTCGAGGAATAACTCGACATTTACGGGGGTGCACACCGCTTTAAACAAGTTACACATTGTAACGGTTGGGAATAATAATTTAGAACAACAAATATTATAAATATTCTGTTCCGTTTGGTAAGAGTTACCCATCGTAATGTTTTGGGCTATTTGTGGATAGTGAACCAGTTCGTCATGGAGGACCTGAAGACTGGGAGGGACTGGACTTCGGAGGAGTCTGAGGGAAGTGAGTTCCACATTATGATGGCTGATGGGAAGGAGTGGAGACATGTGTGAGTTTTTGAGTGGGGCAGTTGGAGTTTGTTCTGCTGACCTCACGGCGACTGCTGTTGCTAACTGACCACCGTTCTGATTGCAGGTGGGCGGAGACGGAGGACGTCAATACGGCATAGGCGTGTTGATGAGCATCGTACCGCTCGTGGTGCTGGCTGCGGCATTGGGTCATTGGTACTCAACTGTCGCTGTCCGGGCCTTGTGAACACCTGATAACATCCGGTCACCGGAGGTCTCAATCTGTCTACCATGATTTTTTGTAGAACAAAATTAAAAGATTTAACAGTGTTTCACGTTGTTGTGTCGCCTAACAGTTCATAAATTGAAGAATAAACTCCTCTCAAGGGACAGAAAAGGGTGAACTTTCTTCCGTTCATGTTAGCCGAGTGCGACATGTTAAATTTCGCCCGTTATTGATTTCCGCTATAATAATACGACGTGATATTTCAAATGCTGACAACCTATGCAAAATTATGTTAACGTTCAGGATATTTGTGTTAAATTGTGGTGCTGCATTTGATAAATCTATTCACCGATATTAGTTGGGTGCCTAAGGGAAAGTGTCGTTATTTGATGGATACACTGATGCAACTTGGACCATGTTGTATGTCAAATTTCACTGTGTCACTGACCTTGAATTTGAAGGCTTGTATGGGATCCCGGTAACTCGGGGCCCTGGCGCACGTGCCCCAGTTGCCCCTATGATAATACACCTTTGGTAGTAATTAAATAAGAAAAAATTGTTTGTGTAATGATTTTATTTTTAAAATACATTTCCATCCAGTGTCTTCTCTTCTTGCTATCTCAGATCGTCACTTTCGTGTGTTTTGTCATAATCTCCTAAATCTACCAACTCCACACAAAGAACACCAAACACGTTCATTTGTCATAATTTCCTCTTCATGTGTACAATGTCAATGCACTCCATATAAATAGGCTCACTCTAGTTGCATTTATAATTATGCACACCGCATTTATCACAATACGTAGTATCAATCACTAAAATTATTAAGAGCGATGCTTGTCATCTCATGCATGTATATAATAGGTCAGCATTTCGAATTAAATACGAAACGACGGTTTGCGGAAAACAAAGATACGAATCTGCGGCTCGACTACACTTCCTCATCATCATCGCCCTCCTCTCCGGAGATGCCGACGGTGGCGCGCGCTTCCTCAAGCGTTGTCTGCAGCAACTCGGCAAACACATTGATCACCATGGAGACGAGTGACAGGCCGAAGAACACGTACACGGAGGACGCCATAAAGTACTTGGGATGCTCCGGAACAATGTCACCGAATCCGACGGTCCTGGGTAATTGTATTCAATAATAATAATAATAATAACAACAATGGTAATCATAATAATTACAACAATAATAACAATTAACAATCACGACATTGAATAAAAAGTCAATGGGACATGACCATTTTAATATTATAAGCGTACATTTGAGGTTAGAAAATATTTTAAATTAACGAAAAATCAGGTATACAATAAAAGGGCAGAGGGACTCTTTGCTGGGGACTTAGTGAGGTGTTTCGTTGTACATAGAAAATTCATTAATACATTGGCCAACTATCACTTAAATAGCATTACTCCTAGTGAGTCAAATATTGGATATCATCAAAATTGGAATTAAATGTTGTATTTTACATCACCTAAACATAATAATTTATATAAAAAATCAAATAAATTACCACTTGTCTGATACGTTTCACATATTGTGGAGAGCAGAGAGTAGAGGAGAGTGGCAGTAGTAGAGAATGGAGGATGGAGGGTGGGGGAGAATGGCAGCTGTGGAGAGTGTAGTGAGAGAGAATGTCAGCGGTGGAGAGTGTAGTGGGGAGAATGGCAGCGGTGGAGAGAGTAGTGGGGGAGAATGGCAGCGGTGGAGAGTGTAATGTGGGAGAATAGCAGCAATGGAGAGTATAGTGGGGGAGAATGGCAGCGATAGAGAGTGTAGTGAGGGAGAATAGCAGCGGCGGAGAGTGAGGTAGAATGGCAGCGGTGGAGAGTGGAGTGGGGGAGAATGGCAGCTGTGGAGAGCGAGGTAGAATGGCAGCGGAGGAGAGTGGGGTAGAATGACAGCTGTGGAGAGTGAGGGAAAGTGGAAGTGGTGGAGAGTAGAGGAGAGTGGCAATGGTGGAGAGTGGCAGCAATAGAGCGGGCGAGAGTAGCAGCAGTGGAGAGCAAAAAGTGGGGAGAGTGGCAGGGATCACGACGGGAGGAGGCGTGACGTCGAGAGGGCGGGACAGATCCGGTGACGTGCCCCGCGCGCAAGGGATCACGGGAATGTGAAGAGAGGAGAAGAGGGACGTACGAGAAGGTGATGAATATAAAGTAGAAGGCGGTGAGCAGACGCCAGCGCTCCCACTGGATGTAGAGGAAGGAGCCGAGGAATATGTAGAGCAAGAGCGTGATGATAGCGACTAAGGGAGGCAGATTGAAGTCTTGCTCAGCCTCGTCATCGTCATTGCCTTTTTTCTTGTCCTCATTCTCCTTGTGTATCCTTCTGTCGACACAAAACACACGGTGACAGAGTGACACGACACGCTGACACGACATATTGACGTGACACGTTGACATGACATAATGACGCGACATGGTGATACCACACAGTATCACGACATGGTGACAAGAAAATGGACACGACATAGTGACACGACGCTGACATGACACAGTGACACGACGCTGACATGACACGGCGACACGAGCTACACGACACAGTGACATTACACAGTGACTCAACATAATGACACAACACAATAACGTAACAAAGTTACACGAATTAATTGTTCAAAGTTCTTGACTTCAATGAAAATCAAATTCTTCCCCTTACGCAAATATAAAACTGGATTTTTTATATTTTGTATTTTCATTGACATCCCTCCCAATCTTTGTACATGATGTGATGTGCAATTTGACGTCACCCCAAAACAAAACTGCTGATTGGTCAACGAGTAAATTTTCTACGCGGTAATATTAGAAAAATCTTTTTCGTTTCGTAAACTGTCGAACAATTTTTACCGCGCTTGCGCTATTCCAATTTGAGCGATTTTAATTACCGCGTATTTACGGTTAGAGCACTGTTGACTTTCCCATTGGCGGCCATGTTAAGTTTTGTCAGATTATAAGAACACTGTACCATTGAAACATCTGCCATCATATCATTGATATGCTGACTAAATTACATCAAAAATACTTACATCTGCCTCTCTTAAAATGCATGTATGCACAACGATCAATCAATATTTACCAAAATAACCATGTTTTCAGCTTATACGTGTGTTATGTGGAGAGGAAAGGGTATATGCATTATATATAATATGTATATATATATATACATATATAATACATATGAATAGGTCAGTTGTACGTCATAAACAGGTTTAAAGTTGTCTCTTAAGGTTTTCTGTGTGAACTGTGATCGCAGCATACATCTGACAGACCTGCCAAGTCCACAGCTTTGGCGGTCGAACTCGCGCTTTTTGAATTTTTTTTGGATAATCTCACGGACTACCATTTAATCTCTAAATCCACCGCCAGATCGACATTTCACGATTTACATAACTAATACTCATTTTGATACCAACTATATTGCCTAATTAATATATTATGTAGAAAATGCACCAAATAATTATATATATATATTGCGTAATCAATATATCATGTAGAAAATGCACCAAATAATTATATATATATATATCATATAATTATTTGGTGTATTTTCTACATGATATATTGATTAGGCAATATAGTTGGTATCAAAATGAGTATCCTTTGTGTAAATCGTGAAATGTCGATCTGGCAGTGGATTTAGATATCAAATGGTAGTCCGTGAGATTATAAAAAAAATTGTCAAAAAGCGCCCGTAAAGGCAAAGCTTGACGGAGTCACGCGCAAATTGTTGATGTAAGCAAACGTCGATGTACTTGATATATTAACTGTCGTATACAGAGGTCACGCAAATTATTTGGACTGTGACGTAGGCAAATGCTTTCTTTTCTCCGTAACAAGAAGCCAGTGACGCGGGAACGAAGTTCATATTGGGGTCTAACGGAGCTTCATCGCCACTGAAAATTTTTCGCCGCCGTATATCTTCACATAACCCTGTGTCCGCTGAAATTTTGACATCCGAAGACGGGAGGAGGAGGTGCATTCGAAACAAAATTCGCCATCACGCCGCCTATTAAGGGGGGAGGGGGCAGAAAACAATATGTCTACCATCCAATTTCACACACCTTTCAAAGTCGACAAAAATACACATTAATCGTCTCATACAATTTACATTGCCACCCGCCTTTGACGGTTGCCACAAAAACTAACATTCACATTCATATTTAATGGGGGGGGGGAGGGCAGAACCATACGTTTGTCCCCTAGAGAAATTCCTTGCCTCCCTGTGCCCGCGTCTATGCTAGAAGCCTAAAGGTAGCATCATTTACAGCAGCGGTTCTTAGCCCATGGGTCGCAACCCCAAATTGTGTCGCAATGCCATTTTGAGTGGGTCACCAAGAGTTTCCAGTGTCAAGTGACTCGCCGAACATTTCTTTATTGTCTCACTTTCCCATGCCATATGCATGTGAGATGAATAATGCATGCCAAATATTGATGAATGTGAAATATATGACATTTCAAATTCATGCAACTTTAGTAGTAAATTATTATTAATTGTTTTTTACATCTTATATGTCATAGATATATTATGTATGATTCCGCCGAAAATATATGATTACTTGCCACCTTATTTTCACCAGCAGGTCCCTATGAAGTAAACTAGCGTAATATCTTTCAAACATGCATGGACGAAATCATATGATTTTCGCGGCTCTTTCCGGAATCTTTGGTGTCGAGTTTCTACAGGTGTACCTTCTCTTTACGTCGAAAGTTTCGTGTCCAGCAAGTGGTCCCATTGGTTTTCGCTCATTTATTATTTATTGTGAGTCTAATTAGTTAACCAGTATTTACTTTATGATTTATCACAAGTCAACTATTTGACGGCCAGACAATTTCGTTCGCTGCCAAAAGGTGAAGAACCGCTGACTTCACGGAGCAGAGGCCTACTCACACATTAGGACACTTCAACAAACGGTAGACGAAAGACCAGAGGAAGCGGAATCCGCCTTTCAGAACTTTGCCGAGATCAAAGAGCACCATCAGACACAGAGGTATGCCGAAAATTGCGTAGAAGATAGTCGCGACTCGACCAGGGCCCGTTTTCGGAGCGATGTGGCCGAAACCTGCATGTAAACTGGAAATGCGCATTGTGTCCATCAAAGCCAATGTTCCTGAAAGTCACTGGCAACACAACAAACGCAGAGATGAACAGGAAACAGGCACTCTTTCGTCTCCTCCAGAGTGGTAAAATCGAGGAACTCGCTGTCGGAAGACGCAGTTTAGGCACATATCTCCAACCAACTGAAGTCCTGCCTCTGAAGAGATTGGAGAGACCACTCAGAATGTTCTTACAATTTATGTAAAAAAACAAACTAATACCAATTATAAATACAACATATTTATTACACAAAACCACTGATTGTAATGGTATGTTTCTTACATGTAATCAATTGATGTGTGTAATGAGTTGTATCTAATAAACTCCACCCAAGCCCGTAGCCAGAGGGGTTCACATAAATCCCCCCCTTTCCCAAAAATTAACCCCCCCCCTCAAATTTGATCTTTAAAATGTGAACCCCTAATTGTATTCCATGTTTCTCAAAAGCACGAACCCCTCCAAAAAGCTGCTGGATGTTGTTCAAACATTACTAGGAATGCCAAGGAAGCCTAATTTGCACAGATATTAAAAGAAGAACCCTTATCTATTAAAGGGAATAAAAACATCTATTGTGATCTCGCAGTGCATCGTAACTAGCTGAAGAGCACGGCATGACGGTAATCCCATAATCGCTGGACCGGGCGTGTCAGCTACGTAGAAGACGGCTTCGCAACTCTTCTTCCCATGTGCACATGGTAGGGTCATCGTTCCATATTGTCGAATACGCTCACCATTGTAAGCTGTCAACACGGTGGAATATGCCTTCATACATCGGAAGGGATATCCCTCAGCATCTAGGGTCTCTGGATACATCCTTCGGTGGATGCGGAGAGGAAGAACGTTCCCATGGGCGCCGGTGTCGACCTTCACATGGAGTATCACTGGCTTCTTCTTCAGACGGATGTCCAGTGACGCGTAGACTTCGCTATCTATGTCAACATTGTCCAAAACCAGTCGCTCCAAACGATCGGTGGTAAGACATTGTGGACGGTTGTTGGTCTCTGCCGCGATTTCAACCAATGATTGAATGTGGTATCGCGTCTTCGTAATGTCGACTTGCCACGCGAATCACATCTAGCAACATCATATCTGTTGCGGAACAAACTATGTGTGCAGTGGTCGTCTCTACTGGCGCTTCTGACGGACTTTATTAATTTTGCTTTACCACGGAATAGCTGCATATCAGTCATCGTAGCCTCAAAGGTACTAGCCATGTCCATTGCACCGTCTAATGTCAGTGTGGAGTCACAAGTTGCACAACCCAGCAGCTTTTCTTGCAACTTTTGTTTTATTCCCCGATTAGCTGTTCTATTAATCTTTCTTCTGTCTCAAAATCTGCAATTCTTTGCTTGTAACTTGCGTCGAGTCATATACTCGTCGATGGGTTCATCTGCCGCTTGCTTGTATTTCTGTATGGTGGAACCTATTTAATCTATAGTTCGTTTTGGGTTCGATCATCAGTCTGAACTCTTCCCACAAAGTACTCAGTTTGTCTCTTTTCTCTTCTGCCAGTTCTGGGTTCTCCCACGTATTGTACATACGTTCACCCATTAAAGATTAGTTCACAGACACAGTACTGCTTACGACTGTCAAATGCAGTTGGTAAGTCTGCAGAAGACCTATCCATGAGTGGGGCTTCGAATCTATGCCAGACAGATCGTCCATTGTGTAGTGACAACAATACACAACTAAGACTAGCCGAATTTAATTAACACAGTGTTCATTCTACACAATAGTACCAGTTCGACCGTAAGTAGACAAACATGACATTTAGCTGTTCGTCAACAACCATGTCTTCCTACTAACGGTGTCAGTGGCAGTGACGTTCCGAATCCAATGGCAATGGCAATCAAGGAGCCTCTATTTGGACAGGAGGCGTCACTGAGCTAGAAAATGGCAGTCTACACTGAAGGTTTTTGTCCGCCATTCGGGAGGCATGCGCATGCGCCTGCGGGACTGGCAGCGCGCGATGTTAGCGTATCTATTCAGTCACCTTATTTCATCAGAATAATCACCAAGCTGTGGTGTGTCATATAAAATGAAATACATTAATGTAATCGATTAAGTTTTTTACCTATCACAATTCAAATAATGAAATTTGAAAACAAAACACGTAGAAACGTTGCAATTATTTATTGAGCCATCTGAACTTCGTAGAGTTTCATCAGAATAATCATGAGGCTGTACCACTTATTATATAATTCAAATATTGAGGTTATCGTTGAAAATGTTGCGCAATGGTAATGCAAAGAACTGCATTTTCTGCACGCGTATGGTCTGGCTACGCGCAACTCCAGAATGGCGGACGAACTGCTTACGTACTTTCCTCGAACAATGTAGATAGCGCGCGCTGCACCGTCTTGATTGATATACGGTCTTTGATGGCAATGGCATCAATGCCATCATACGTCGAATCCCGTTGAATCAAACTGTAAATGTTCTCGTAATGTTACAAGCGTAAAGATTCAAACTAACCGTCCCTAGTTAGCTGTAAGTATTCGTTAACCCGGCTGCCACCATGAAATAGTAGGTCGCAACTGGCAATATGCGTACATCAAAGGAACACAAAACAACTTTATTAACCAACATACATCGTCCTCGGCAGGCCTCACTCCAAGGTGTCGCAGATGAAATAATAAGCTCGCTTAAAAGCTGCATAATTCCAGCCGGCTTCCAACGTAATGTTACTTGAAATAATAATGTCACATCCCCTACAACGTAAACTCCTGGGATAACAAATACAAGAAGCCGATTTTTCACCAAAGGTTAATGACCCCTAATTGTAAACAATTAATTAGACCATAAAAATAATTTTGGTTTCTCATCTGAACTGTTAAAAAGTAAATGAGAGGTGCGGCTTTTTATTTTGTGTATGTTGATTAAGGTAACTAGTACTAACTACCGACTGTCATAGAGGCTATCCTCAACAATCAACAACTTAAGATGTGTAGCGAGTGTATTTCTTACAAGCTGCACACCGGTAGAAAATTTTTCTCTGGCTGGACACAACATGTAGTATTTAATTATTGCGCTGGAACACACACTTCACATTTATATTCTGTGTAGTTGCCAACTACAGTTAGCGTTTCATGTAGTCAGTGTGGTGTAGAGTGTAGTACTTGACTATTTGACACCTAGAGTTTATTTCCAATTCAATTTTGTCTAATCTTTTATTTAATGTACATGTGTTAAAACAGTTTGTTAAATTACTAACTGTATTACCAGGTATGTTTTTCATAACTTATGGACATTTTGCACTGCAGGTCAGATAAATGTAATTTATTAATTGACTGAAAACCAGGTTGTAAATATCACGAAATTGTAATACTAAATGTTTATTCTTAAAAAATAACATGAACACCCACATTCCTTGGTGCCTCGTTTACTTTATTAAACAATTACACATATGGCATAGGATTTTGAGTAAATAATTAAGTTACATCAATAATATAATTATCACTGCATTTTGGCTTTTATTAAAGGGAATAAAAACATCTATTGTTTGAATTTATGTTATATTACATCCTGCTATCTATTTTCACGTCCACCAAGCAAAAAAAATCAAAAAAATCAATGAATTAGAAATTCCACATTTTATGCTGTACATCCGGACATTTTCGAATATGCATATTTTTGGCGCGCTTTTCGGGATGCCGAGATGTGACGTCACTTATGACTCAAACTCGCATCAGGCCGACCCTTTCCATGCATTCAGAGCATGTTTACAAGTATAGCTTTTGGGTCGAAACGAGCGTCAGAATGAGTTATTGTGCAATTTTCCGACGTAATACAAACACTAGTCATCATAGAGGAACAAGCAGTTATCTTACGGTTCCACATGAATATAATTTTATTCAAAACAACGAATGCGAATAGGCCTACAAGTCGACTAGGTTTCGCCGAGCTTGGGCTCGTTTTCAGAATAATTATATCGAATGCAACCAACGGGATATAATCTACACCAATAAACATACATAGCAAACATATATTGTATCCAGCTACATAAAGTAACGTGTATAATCTCATAATATCACTAGAATATCGATATATGAAGGAGTTGTACAATTTACCATAACAACTTAAATCAGTTAGAGAGTTTCCGCTGGTCCCGCTAGCTCAGTGGGTAGGCGCGTTGGTTACTTGTCATTTATTTTACAATCGGGCGACGCCGGTTCAATCCTGACAGCATGCAAACTATTGATTTTCTTTACACTTTTGTTGTTGATGTTTTCACGAAGTAATATAAACCAAATCATTTAGTATACTATGATGCACTGTTTGTAAATAATTTTTATTTTGTAGTAATTATTTATTCGCCACAAAAATGAAAATATGGTCATTATATAACGATGTTTCTAAATTTTATTTATCCAAACAAATATAATGTAATGGATATCTAATTTATTAATTGTAAATATATTGTACAGTAATATATTGTAATTATATATGTGAAAACAGATTGTGATCTGTCTGGATAAATACAATTTAGAAACATCGTTGTATATAATGACCATATTTTCATTTTTGTGGCGAATAAATAATTACTACAAAAATATTTACAAACAGTGCATCATAGTATACTAAATAATTTGGTTTATATTACTTCGTGAAAACATCAACAACAAAAGTGTAAAGAAAATCAATAGTTTGCATGCTGTCAGGATTGAACCGGCGTCGCCCGATTGTAAAACAGGTGCTAAGGAACCAACGCGTTTACCTACTGAGCTATCAAGGCCGACAGAAATTCGCTGACTGATTTCAGTTGTTATGATAAATTGTACAACTCCTCCTTCATACATCGATATTCTAGTGATATTATGAGATTTTACGTTACTTTCTGTAGCTGGATACGATATATGTTTGCTATGTATGTATATTGGTGTACATTAACTCCCGTTGGTTGCATTCGATATAATTATTCTGAAAACGAGCCCAGGGCCAAGCTCGGCGAAACCTAGTCGACTTGTAGGCTCATTCGCATTCATTGTTTTGAATAAAATTGAATTCATGTGGAACCGTAAGATAACTGCTTGTTCCTCTATGATGACTAGTGTTTGTATTACATCGGATTATTGCATAACAACTCATTCTGACGCTCGTTTCAACCCCAACATTATCCATGTAAACATGCTCTGAATGCATAGAAAGGGTCGGCCTGCTGCGAGTGTGAGTCATGTGTGACGTTAAGATACCACGTGATCGCCTAGTTAATTAAATTTTTATTTTCCGCGGGAATCGCTACACAGACGGGTTTAAAATCGAATTTATGCTACAAATGTATTTTTTAAATGTTCTCGAATGTTACATGCAATATTAAACTTTCTGTACACATGGAAAACGGATTTTAGCTAATGCCTTGTTGTTATTCCCTTTAATACAATTTGATGTAAATTAGGCTTAAAGGAAAACAAAAGGCAACGTTTTGGTGTTAAACATCTAAAAGAGTTAATACAAACTAACAATTTCCAACTACAATCAATTTTTTAACGTCAGCGGTTTACCAGGAAAACATTTTTGAACACACATCTACCGAATTTCTATGGACTACGCCATTGTTAGAAGAAAGTGACGTCACACTGTCGTAACTCGCTTCGTAAATGTTCTGCGTACTATTTGTTCCCAACTCCGTTAGGTGGCGCTATGGTAAGTTTACCAATTAAACTATGTGCGCATGCGCTGTGACTGTGTAAATAAGATGGCTTTCCCGATTCTTCGGAAGACAACGAAAACCAAATCGATTTCGAAGCAGCTGGTTACCGGTTTGACCCACAAAAACAAGGGCCTGTGTTGGAAGATACCCAGCGGGCACACGACGTCCGTACGACGTCGATTATTGGTTGAATATACATCGAGACGTCGTACAACATATATACAACGTCTTTACAACGTCGGTTCTTCGACGTTGTAAGGACGTCGAAACTTGACGTTGTCACGACGTTGAAATAACGTCGACAACCAAATCCGATGTCGCTACAACGTCGGGTAATCAACGTTTTAAGGACGTCGAACACTTGACGTTGCCACGACGTTGAAATAACGTTGACAACCAGATACGACGTCTTTACAAAGTCGGGTAACCAACGTTGTGACGACGTCGAAACGCGACGTTATAACGACGTTGAAATCACGTCGACAACCAAATCCGACGTCTTTACAACGTCGGGTCATCGACGTTGTAAGGACGTCGAAACACGACGTTATCACGACGTTGAAATCACGTCGACAACCAAACCCGACGTCTTTACAACGTCGGGTAATCAACGTTGTGAGGACGTCGAAACCTAACGTTGTCGCGACGTCGAAATCACGTCGACAACCAAACCCGACGTCTTTGCAACGTCGGATAATCAACGTTGTAAGGACGTCGAAACACAGACGTTATCACAACGTTGAAATCACGTCGACATCCAAATGCGATGTCTTTACAACATCGGGTGATCGACGTTGTAAGGACGTCGAAACGCGACGTCATCATGACATTGGAATTACGTCGACAACCAAATCCGACGTCTTTACAACGTCGGGTAATCAACGTTGTAAGGACGTCGAAACTTGACGTTGTCACGACGTTGAAATAACGTCGACAACCAAATCCGACGTCTTTACAACGTCAGCTCATCGACGTTGTAAGGCAGTCGAAACACGAAGTTATTATATATCACGACGTTGAAATAACGTCGACAACCAAAAACTGATGTCTTGACAACATATACTATAGGGTCATCAGCGTTGTAAGGACGTCGAAACTTGACGTTGTCACGATGTTGAAATAACGTCAACAACCAAATCCGACGTCTTTACACCGTCAACTCATCAATGTGGTAAGGAAGTCGAAACACGACGTTGAAATAACGTCGACAACCAAAACTGACGTCTTGAAAACGTAAGGTCATTAGCGTTGTAAGGGCATCGAAACTTAACGTCATCACGACGTTGAAATGACGTCGACAACCAAATCCGTGTCTATGTATAACGTCGGGTCATCAACGTTGCGCAGGCGTCGTTTTGACGTCGGATGTAGTTAACAACTTTATAATGACATTGACATCTGGTGCCACGACGTTTAAATCATGTCGGCAGCTAAAACCGAAGATTTTGTAAACGGGGAACATATGAACATATAGGCGGGGGAACAGGAGGCAGAGTTGGCAGATGCCTCCTTAGCTGTAATTTCTCCAGCGGCAGACATGGTTGCACCCCCCCCATTAAATATGAACGGGAATGTTTGTATTTGTGGCGAGCGTCAGTGGCGGGTGGAAATTAAAATTTTATGAGACGACTGATGTGTACTTTTTTCTACTGTAAAAGGTGTGTACAGTTGGAGGACAGACATATGGTTTTCTGCCCCCATTCCATGCAGTAATAGCTAGGCGGCGCAGAGGCAACACATTTCCAACAGCACCCCCTCGATGGCATTTAAATGCAAATGCAAGTGTTTTAGCTTAGCCAAATGCAAATATGCCATTTAAGTGTTTGAAACTATATTCAAATGCAAATGTTTCAAATTAGATGATTCAAATGCAATTGCAAATGTTTAGTTTTATTTATAGTTTCTAAACGGTCCCGCTTATTGTCTGGTCCCGCTTGAATTGGCGTGGGTGGCGTTTTCAAATACATAATTTATACAATTTTCAGTACAACAAAAATTGTCAAACTGTTTATACTTAATAATTGTGTCGTTCAGTAAATCACATGCATTTTATCGAGTATCCGTGTGAATTCAGGTGTTCATTCAGGTGTGAAACTGGAGACACATGTACGGTTCTAGCGGAACGAGTATTCACGTGAATTCACGTGTTCTTTCACATGTGGATCTGGGGAAACTTGTACGGTCGTAGTGGAAGGTGTATTCACATGAATTCAAGTGTTCATTCACGTGTAGAACTGGGGACACTGGTACGGTTCTAGCGGAACGAGTAATCACGTGAATTAACGTGTTCATTCACGTGTGTAACTGGGGAAACTGGTACGGTTATAGGGGAACGATTAATCACGTGAATTCACATGTTCGTTCACGTGTGTAACTGGGGGCACTGGTGCGGTTCTAGCGGAATGAGTATTCACATTAATTCAGGGGTTCGTTCACGTGTAGAACTGTGGAAACTGGTACGGTTGTAGGAGAACGAGTATTCACGTGAATTCAGGTGTTCATTCACGTGTAGAACTGTGGAAACTGGTACGGTTGTAGGAGAACGAGTATTCACGTGAATTCAGGTGTTCATTCACGTGTGGAACTGAGGACACTGGTACGTACGGTGCTAGTGGATCGACTATTCACGTGAATTCACCTGTTCATTCAAGTGTGGAACTGGGGAAACTGGTAATGGTTTCGTAACATTATGAATTATGTTTTATATGTACGTTCTATACACGCATTCTACAAACGTGTACCAATACGTAGCAACAACGTAACAATATTGCGCTAACGCCACGTCCGCCAGTGACCATCCAGCTATGTGTCGAGAATTACGTTTTATATACGTTGTACACATCCGCCATGGATTGGGTTCAAATTATGGACCACGGAATGCAATCTCGTCCGTTTTTTGCAATTGGTACAATGTTAACAAAACTCACCCATGTATTGGTTTTAAACCCTAGCTATACCGAATGATAACAAAAGGTTCATTAGAAAGATATGCCCAATTGGCATCAACAACCCAAACATTATGATCACCATAAATAAACTTTTCAAATTATATATTTTTTTCTCGAAAAACGGCAAATTGGTACTTGTTATCCGACGTGAAAAATTTAAACAACCAGATTTATATAAATTTTTCCAAAATATGATTTCCATGTACACGTCACCACTCTTAAGTGTATCCACCCTTTCTCCACAAAATGTTCCAAAATTATATATATATATATGTATATATATTATATATATACTCTGTATTCATTAATGTTATATTGTGTAGTAACATATGACAAGGCTGGGTCTGTCACAAGTCATCTGCACAATGTGACATCTTTCTATTCCATTAGCAGATAACAGAAAGGGCGGTCAGATAAGATTGCTCTCAAGGTGACGTACAAAGTCGACTGTTATACACAGTGGACACGGGCACATGTCACACACACACATGGTAGTCATTTTAGAAGCTGTAGTTAAGTAGCGGTGGGATTATGAGAGTTACCCATTGGCTAGTTTGAAATGGTCAGTGCTCACAGCTTTAGGCATGGATGTGAGGCTGAGCTGCATGGGCAATGACTGCCCTGGGCCCATTACTTCTGCCCCTGCTTACTAATGGTATTTTAATGACCCCTACACAATGCTGGATCAACAGGGAGAAGAGGATGGTTTATTGGCCACCCGTCAAAGATGCCACAAACATAAGATAAAGAGAGCGGGCGACACCAACTGACCAGTGGTTGCAGTTCCCTTTGGTCAAATGCAAGATAACATCAGGTAACTGTGTGGCTCGAAGTTGTGACTATGTAGTTGCAAATGTGACAGTAATTTGAAACCTGTGCCTAGCTAAATTGCATTTCTCACAATGTGTGACCTGACGTTTAATTGTTATAAATGACATACAAAACCTTGATTTTAAATAACATGTCGCTAACATATTTTGACATGTATTTATTCAAAAGTGTGTTAATAGAGTTAATTAAATTTTTTAATCTGTGACAGTTACTTCTCTGGCAATACTATGTCATTATATATATCCTGGTGACTTTAGGCGTTTAAATGGTTTTTGGTATCCAAATCAGGTTGGGCTTTGCAAAATATAGATTTGTGATTGTTTTACTGTGCATTGGAATAAATTAATTCACCATTGTTTCGTTTCAGATGATAAAAAGGAGTGCGATCGATATGATTTCACCTTAACGTCAGCGATGAGGATGAGAAGAGGAAAACAAAGAGGAAGACATACACAGATTGTATGACTGGTATGTTTAAATTTATTATAGGTAGGTAGTATCGCGATCCCAGTGTCCTTGAGTGGCGGTGGCCAGTGCAGACAACAAGCGTTCATCGGACTTCGTCCCAATAACGACTTAATCATATCGCTATACTTCCTGCGTCAGTTAAATATCTCTTCGTCAATATGTACCTTTTCAAGTTATGCCAAAAGCTTGATGTTCCGAACTAACCTGTTCAAATTAACCTTATATAACAGATACCGCTGCGGCTAGCCCCGAATACGTCATGACACGACTGGGCAGTGGCATCACAAGACCGAAAAACGAACACCACCATTTGGTTAAAAACAAAACTAATAAATCGCTCGCCTAAATTATTTGGCATATTTAGGCGAGCGGTTTATCGCTCGCCTGATTTTTTTCTAACGTGAAGCACTGAATAGCAATACTTACTAAAAGAAGTAGTTATATGAAAATATATGTACATGTATAATGAGAGTTATACTTTTCCAGATTCTCTCGACGAGTCTAGCTCCGACCAGGAGGTCACTCTGAAGAGTACAAGGGAAAGTTGTAGTAAGTACATAGAAGTACTTCTGTTCTCTCAAACATCTTGCGTTGAATGCTAAATGTCAGCACTGCAATTGGATTTCACAAGTTACCATATTCATTCATAATCAGCTACTTCAATAATTCAAAAGAATGCCTTTTTAGTAAACCCGTAAGTTTGTGTTTTTTATTTTTGTTTCAATCTTTGATACCTCTAAAGTAAGGTCTTCTTGCCGAAACCTCCTATGAAGCGGCTACCATCACTTGCTTTGTCACCAAACCAAAGAGGTAAGAAATATGCTATGTCTAGCATAGTAAATGATTACACCTACCTAAGCCATACATCAGTGATCAGTGTAATTCTTTCTATTTCACATTTATCAATGATTTTTGGCTGGATTAATGGAGCATGCGGATTGGTGAATCAAGCATAATGAATTTATTTAATGTGTCAAAATTTGTTCACAAAAACAAAGTTTCAGTATAGCTTGATAAACTATATCTAAATCCAGAATTAAGGGGATATATGACAGCTAGAATGATGGCTTCTGAGAAAAAATTCTTAAAATGTGTTTCTTGCATATTTCAGTAGTTTTGTATGTTTCAGTAAAGATACCTTTTATAACAATTACACATCTCTAAAACACGTTTATTGATGGATGAGGTGTGGCTCTTACAAGCAATCAATGCGATCATTCTTTGTTTGGTTTGGATTACTGCGTACTCTTTAATAATCACAACAATCTGTATAAAAACATTTTGGTTTTATGCTTTATCTTTGGTGTAATATCCCAAAATGTGTCTAAAAATTTTACATTCACAATTACATAGTTTGAAAATTCACGACAATCCAAGCCAGATTGCCATATCATTGGTACTTCCAAAGTTTACAATTTTTAGATGTGCTGTATTTTGGCGGCCGTTTTGCTTGTTACCATGGAAACGGGGGGTCGGTCAGAAAAAATGTCAGTATATTTTTACTCAGTAAGACCTTCTCTACCATATGGGCACAACAAAATTATATTAATTATGCTTAAAGGGTGTGATATTCAAACGTACAAGATTTCAATCCTGTGATGAATATTATGTTTCAGCAAGTGTCCTGAAGAACCAGGTCGGAACGGAGACGGAGGTCACTGCAGCCGTCTCTGCATGCCTTAAATATGCACCAGACCGGGGTGGAGGTGGTGGACGGAAGGCTCACAACTAGATAAAATTATTATTCGTGCTTGTGTAGTTGGTAGTGTTTTAATTTAATTTTAATAATTGTTTTATTTGTACGAAATAAAATGATGTGATTTGTACCACGACATAATGAATATCTTTATTTTTAATTGTATAGATACGCTGACATAGTATTATTTTATTTTATAGCGCAATTATGGATATTTTTTGTTGTCCCAGTCATCACTAAACCTTAAAACATTTGAAAGTATATTTTTTTCTCAAAATTATACCGTTATAAATTCGAACAAATAACAATACTCCCAAGATATTCCACAAATTTGTTTAGATAGTTTGTGACCTTTATTGACAGCTAATATAGAAAGCTGTCAGAATATGGTGATTACAGTATTTTTTATTTACTTTTTAGGTGAGGTGTCTCCCCTTCAGCTTAGGACCTGCATGTTCATCGTAAGCTCCACAGTGAGCCCAATTATGCATACTAGTTTGAAACATGGCAAAAACTACATTACAACAAAAACGCTCCCCGAACTAGCCGTTGATACAACATGGAACGACACCGACACCCGACGTTGATACAACTTGTTTTCAACGTTGTTTCGACGTCGGTACCTGACGTCGGAACGACGTCGGTAACTGATGTTGTTCCGACGTCGGGTATCGACGTTGTTTCGACGTCGGTACCGGACGTCGGAACAACGTCGTCACCCGACGTCGGAACAACGTTGTCACCCGACGTCGGAACAACGTCGACACTCGACGTCGGAACAACGTCGATACCCGACGTCGGAACAACGTCGTCACCCGACGTCGGAACAACGTCGTCACCCGACGTCGGAACAACGTCGTCACCCGACGTCGGAACAACGTCGATACCCGACGTTGATACAACTTTCAAATCCAATGTGTTTTCGACGTTGTTTCGACGTCGGTGCCTGACGTCGAAACAACGTCGTTACAACGTCAGTTTGCCCGCTGGGTATGGCAGAGGCGCGTGTCGGTGGGCACGAACAGGAAGGCCCACGGGCAGTGGAAATGTCGAGGCGCATACCATGCCGACATGAAATTGACTGGTGTCGGTCTTAGGTGATTTACTCCAAACAGCCCAAACTTGAGCTAACGCAGGAGTTGTATGGTGCTTGTTTGTGCGCATGCATTGTGGGTAGTTTGTTTGTTTATTTTATAGGCACTTTAGATGATTGGGTGTGGTGAAAGGGAGGTTCATGATCGCTGTTTGAAACGCTATGGGGCTTTCTAGTTCAGTAATCGGTGGTGGAATCATATTCCAGATTCGAACTGCTCGGGGGTAGAAAGAGAACACTGCTGCATTGATGCGGCACCTAGGGGCTACGTAGTGGCCACGGTTTTTTGACTGTGTTAGTAGACCTGGTGGGGGTGTGATGTTGACTGTGTTAGTAGACCTGGTGGGGGTGTGATGTTGACTGTGTTAGTAGACCTGGTGGGGGTGTGATGTTGATTATGTTATTTAGTATTTTGTAAAATGTCATGGCTTGTTTGATAATGCGTCGTCGTTCAAGAGTTGACCATCCAAGGGTGGCTATTAGGTCTGCTGCGTTTGTTTGGCGTCTGTGGTCATTTTAGACAAATCTGGCAGCACAGTGTTGTACTCTTTCAAGGTGTTTGATTTGGGTGGCAGTGTGTGGGTTCCATATGGGAGAGGCATACTCGAGTTTTGGTCGGATTAGCATGTTATAGGCTGTTTCTTTTACTTCAGGTTTGCATGGTCCGAGGGTTCGTTTGATCATGCCTAGGACTTTTGAAGATTTGGAAGCTATGTCAGTGATATGGTTAGCCCAGGTTAGTTTACAATCTAATTTTATTCCAAGATATGTGTGGCTAGAGGCGGCAGAGAGTGGTATGCCAAAGAGTGAATATGAATGTAGTCTGGGTTTTGTTTTGTTTGTTATTGGGAAATGCACACATTTAGATATGTTAAATTCCATCTGCCATTTATTAGACCACGTTTGGAGTTTGATCAGGTCAGATTGGAGAGTTTCGTGGTCGGTTTCGGATGTGATTTTGCGATATATAATGCTGTCGTCTGCAAAGAGACGTACGGAAGATTGGACATTTTCGGTTATGTCGGTGTGGAAAATGCTGCAGCGATCTCCTTGTTCAGGAACAAGAACTGAATATGTCTGCTGCCAGGAGGCGATTGCGACTCGACAGCAACGCTGTTGGTGAAGGTAATTATTAATATGTTTAGTTTATTGTTTAAATAACCGATGAGCCTAAGTTCCGGGCTGCGTATGAACAGCGAGAGATGATCGCTCGGGCCGGAACACGTCACTTGTCTTTACATTTGGGATTGGTTGACTTTTAACTTAGTTAGATCTCACTCTCAGTGCCTCTGGACTCAGTGTTTGAACTTTGACATGTCCATTTTCGAATACCACCCAAGGCTGTACCCTCACTTTTTAAAAGAAATGTAGTTGAATGGTTCCATGATTCATGTGAACCAAAATTGTGCAGAGCTATGATAGAAAATAAGCAGGAATTAACTCCCCTTTTGTTCTATCCCCGTCGACACTCTTCACATTCGCAGTAATGGCTATGCATGTATGAACAATATGTGACAGTACTACTTTTTAAACACATGGCAGGTAGATAGATTATTTTAAACTTTATGCATACTGCAATTTTTCTGCCCAAAGGCATAGTTTACATTGGGTCTTATGAATGAAATATACATGGAAAATTTTTCAGCCAGAGCCCCCATTTGTTTTGGTGACAAATAAAATGAACACTGTTTTGTGCAAATATTGACACATTTCAAAACGACCTTCCTTAATCTGCATGATATTTCTATTGACCCAGGTATAATACTGGGATGAATACAGTTAGAGGATCGTGATGCATTTTTTTGTGAAATTTGTTCAGAATAATAATCCATGTTTGCTTAACGTTCGTGTAAAACTATTATTTAAATGCTTAATTCTTTGTTACAGGTGGACTGCTGTGCATTACAAACAGCAGGGGATTTATAATTCTTTGGAGCAGGTGATGCTGCAGAATGGGAATTAGACCGTCCAACAAACAAGTACGTATATATGTGTATGCATTGTTACAAAACCAGGGAAATGTGTTGTTATCTATTTATTGAAATGTATGAAATTACTTAGTGGACTTACCATACGTCATCTACCATCCACATGCTAAGCAAATTAACATCATTGAACTGACTACCATTTGAAACTAACATCAAGAAAGATCATGTATTCAAAACTAACAAGTATGTCACACTAATCCATGATGTAAACTATAACGGAATAAAATCGGACTTAACATGCATTCAAACAGGTTGCAGAGGATATGTATCTGAACCCAACAAATCTAAGACTGACAACCTCCTTAAAATCTCTTGGAATATAACGACCACCAAAACAACTAATTCAATCGTATGCTTGTCTGAACTAGCCCTGCTAACGCCATTCACCCTTTCTAAATGTAAAGACAAACCACAATGGTTTGACCCAAGACTAATTTAAATATGATGACCATCACCCTAATATGACAATAATTACAAAATAAAATTCCCCTCAACAGCAAGTAATCCTATACATAAATGTGTTCATTTTTAGTATGACTTACTTTAACCGTTAGTCATTATTTACCTTATCCTGCTACAATATACTACTATACATAGCTATTTACTGTATTCACTCATGTACTTGGGTTATCGCTTCACACTTTATTGTATTCTACTGTATGAATAAAGTGATACTCTCTCACTACAGAACAAATTATAATGGTTCCTCTTAAGTTATCATACCATATAGATACAATGTTTGTTGCACCGTCATAATTTGTTCTGTAGTGCAAAATTATCAATATTTGCCTTATTCCAGATGAAAACATGTTTAATGGTAAACAATTTATATAAAGGAATGATGTCATTATAGAACCGATTTTTATATGTAATTTATTTACAATGTCAGATGTTTATTTGAGCCTAATTTATTTCAGGTCTCTCAGGTGGGCTGCATACAGACAGTTTACCTGGTAGATCGATGGCAAGCTGGGACGAAGGTTAGGGATAGTTCTACCAGCATGCGCCAGCCATGAAATAAGATCAAGGTTCCCTGCCCTCGATGGGGGACAACACGAGGGATACCACTCTGGACTTGAAAACTAAACTAGACAATGTACGTGTGGGTGGTGGCAGTATTTACTGTTTCTTTACAAATTGACTGACTCTTGCTGCCAGCAGATCCTCCTTCTCTGGTTTTGGGACATCTGCCCCAGTGACTGTGATCGGATGCAGTGTGATATTTCTTTATAAACACTCGATCCGTGAGCATTGGTAGGTGGGAACGTGGGTTCACCTGCTGTGGTCTGTTATGCAGCACCCATTGCTTGCGTCTTTTGGACCACATTACACCAGTCTCAACAGGTCTGGGACGTGGTCGGTATTTCCACGCCAGAGCAGACAGCATCAATCTAGCTTTCATTCCTACAGTGAAGAATAGTGCATGCAGTATTCTAATAAAATGTCTGCAAACAACTGGTGTAACACACCAGTCTATATGTTGTTAGTAAGCTGCTGTTATTTACCTTATGAATGTAGCATTCAATGAACTTTAAAATGCTTTTCCTGTGTAAAGTGTTGGTTGTTTTTAGCAACAATACAATGGCAGTCATACTGGTACATTAGTAAAAATTATACTGATCCTTACAAATAAGGCATTCCATCATCACATTCCTTCACATAATTTATTATAAGTTGTTTTTTCTTCTTAATTTATGTATCTACTGTATACAGTCAATGTATTTTGATATCATGTTTTGATGTTATATTTCTTTAATAAAATTGGTGATAACGACACAAGTGCTCTGCCATCTGAAGTTAATTCTCTGGATGGCAATCTTGTTAAATCTTTATCACAAATAACCATAACAATATATCGATATAATAACTGCACTTACGTGCAGTTTCCACTTCGTGCCAGCATTCACAGTCCATATACGGCATGCGCTTGAATATTCGTGTACCGTCTGTCATACTTTGGTTACCTCCACAGAGTTTTATGGGGCAAGAAAAACATCCAGCTGCTGTTTATGTCATTAATTCAACAACAAAAAGAAGGAAAATTGAAAGGGACAATCCATGGAATAAACAGAGAGAGAATATAGTGGCAGCCAGCCCATATCAGTTGGATTGATTTAAAAGTGTGTGTCACTGAGCATACGTGCAGACTTATAGTCAGGCTGCATAATTAATCATCCATGAGGCAAAAAGCTCAAAATGATTCGTGTAAACACAATTATTTATTTGCTATTTTGTACACATAAAACCACAATTATGCATAAAATACGAGAACTAAGTGGCAGACAATGTACTTATGGGAGAATATCACGTTTTGTTACAATACATGTTGAATGTATTATTAGTTTACGAAGAATTGCGTTAAAAGAGCTTTTGTGTTGATTTACAGATACACGATCTGATCAGCTTTATAAAAAAATGATGTATGTGTTATACCTACTATTTATTCCAGATGTTTTCTTGTGAGCCACACTTCTTAAATGCATTTTCACCAAACATAAATATGAATTTGTGATAAAACACAGTACCTTTAAAACCCAGTGGTAATGAAAGATGGCCATTACGCCATAAAATGAACACAAAGTAATTACAAAGCACTGATGCCCCAATAGAGCCTTACACGCAGTTTTTTTTACAGGCTTGTATCTCCTGTATGTTAACCAGTTGTTACAAGTTTATCTTCATCTAGGCTGATTGTCAAAGGATACCGCCATGCTCTTGAATATGAGGATCTGTGGACGTTGAACAAAAGAGACAGCTCGAAGGAGGTGTCGATGTTGTTTGAGAGAGAATGGCAGAAGGAAATGTTGAAATACCATAGGTGTGTAGGCATGGATTAGACATGGTACTGGGTAGAATCACATACATGTTTCTAAATGCCAGTTTACACGGGAGTTCTATCTGATTTGTTGGCTGACATGTCAATATTATGATGCAAGAATATGTTGTTTGTAACCATTTATGGGGTGGGTCCACACCACTTTACAAAAGTTTATGAAGATATTTTATTTAATTGATTTTAGTATTGTCGTAAGACTCCAACACGACCATTTTTACTACAATGTTTCATTTCAAGCTTTTCACATATAAGCTGAGTTTACAAACTGAATTGTTTGAATAAATAAACACACCACAGTACTGGATTCATTGATTGAACTTTTATTGTGTCACATGATAACAGTTGTAATTCTCATGTATCTTGTTTCAATGCAGAAGTATGAAAACAACCCATAGCGTCAGTGTGAAAGAGTCAGAGGCAGACATCCAGTTAGTGTCGCTACAGCCGCGCAGTGACGTGGGGGCTGATGACGTCAAGGAGGAGTCTCCTGCGCACACATATCAGCCAGGGCTTGTTGCTGCTCTTGCACGCACATTTATTACACGGAGATGTAATTTATTACACTCAAGTAACTGTACACATAAATGTACACCGCAACTGATTTCAAGGAATAGGTAGGGTGATACAGAATGGGCACTATCCATCTGTGGAGTATTCGCCCCCCTCACATCTGAGTAACTGAACTACTGAAAAGTTGGTCATCAGGAACTTTGACTACGTAACATTTTTGGTCCCATACATAAGTCGGTGGTCTACATATTAACACATAACATGTAAACAGCATTTACATTATCAGTTTTGGAAGTCTGAATAAACACATTTATTGATAAGGCAGTAGTCATGCTGGCTGATACTTTTGAGTAGCCCTCCTGAAAAAAACGAGTTTGATGCCTATGAAATGCAATAATTTCGAAAACTTATTATAATGTTAGTTATGCATAGGAGCTGATTTAGTGTATTTGGGATTCAAGTCGGTGACTGGAATTCACCTTACACTACTTGGGTCGTGGTCCCTACTCATCGTCTACTGATTGCAAATCTAAAGGTTACTTGTTGCTTTGGACATGCCTCATATCAAGTTTGGTACTTACTCCAGCAACTGTGCGTCACCGTTGCACAACACCACCTTAGATGGTTTGATACATTCTGTATCCAATGAAGGAGGTCCTCGCATCCCTTGCCTCGGACCTTCACAGTAAACTTGCGGTTGATGCCTTTCCCCATGTGCCACATCATGTCGGTGATCGAGCTGAAATGCAAATTACAATTATTTATATTTTTGACCCAAATCAAGATATTTCCAAAACAGCTGTTACCTGTTTTTGCTATTAGTGTGCAAAAACAGTCAGTGAAGATGTGTGCACGTGGTATATTATTAAAGATATTTCAACAATATATGATTATTGAGTGATGCCAGTATTTTTATAATACAAACATGGTGTATCTGGTGAGCTCATTGATAACTATATTTGGATCACATAAAAACTCCCAGAGATATCCTTCCAAATGCAGAATTTAAATGTTTTTTTTAAATGGCCATCACATGTGGCATAATGGATAAACATTACTTGACACCCTTATTCCATGGATAAGAGTGGCTTAAAGGTATGTAATTGTTGTAAAATTATATATATATTCACAGTAAACATAATAAGCTATTATAATCTGGCATAACAAATATTTTAGTATTTTTTTCAAAAAAAAACCCACTTTCACCTGGGTTGTATCCCCTTAACTAAAATTGAGTAACATTATGTAATTTTACAAAACACAAATGAACCCATTTTAAACGTTTTACAAAAGAGTATATAGTGATATTCTTCGTCACATAAACAGTAGTCACACATAATTATATAACATCACGACATAAATAATAGGCCAAACATTTCGATATATGACAATGTCTAATGCAATATGAATGCAGAACGTATTTACAAGTTTTTGTTCATTTAACACAAAATAGAGTAAGTTTTGCAATGTTATTATAAACGACAATTATTCCAGCCCGTGTTAATCCGTTACTGTAATATCGCTCACGCGACTTGATTGCCGTTAACTTTTGCTATTCGGCTATCTTCTAAAGTATAAACTCTTTATGGTGCAATATGGTACATTCTGGTACTGTTGTAGCTTGCCTCCAGCATATCTTGCATCTCAAATGTCAACAGATTATAATTGGATACCAAGCAACTCGGTACTAACCTTTTAGCGATCTTATTTCTCGGCGCGTTTGACCGAAAATATGCGTCGCTTCGACGGCTGAGGTCCGTGACTAAATATCGTAGGCACTGCATCTGGCTTCAAACATCGACGTCAGCGACGTTTTGTCGGATCTTGTGTCATTAACTGACGATATAGACTTCCTTCGAAGCACGTTTCTTCAAAATGATCTGAACATACTACATAGTGCGTTGTATTTCGAAGGCTTCCAACCAGCCCGTCCACAGCTGAACCAACTACGAGAACTACACAAGACAGTGTGACGTACATGACAAAAATAATGCTGCTCGTTTATTGGTTGCTTCCAGTCAAATGAACGCGTCATCACTAAGATGGCAGTCTACATGTTATCGCAGATTTCGTTAGAATCTTCCACTTTAAGACAACATTCCGAGTAAACCACTGAACTTAAAATTTTAATTGTAGATACAAATGGTTAGTTTGTGTCAACTCTTTTAGGTGCTTAACACCACAACGTTGCCTTTTGTTTTCCTTTAATCAGCAACAAAATGGTACAAATCACCACATATGAATCCCATTTTGTCTGAAAACGCACCCCAAAAATTACCTCGCTGCTGGCCATGATAATGTATTTGAAGGTGTTTGAATATAAAATGAAAGAATATAAGATGTAATCACAAGATCCACCAACCTCATACCCGCTTTATTGTCCTTCCAGCAGTCACCGGTTCCCAAACTGGGTTACGCGTACCCCAGGGGGTACGCGAGAGGTTCTCCATGGTTGTACGCGAAGGGTTAGCCGAAAGTAAAGATTTCGCCATACTCGTGGTCGCGCTTCGCACCACAGACGGAGACTTCAGAGAAGAGACTTCGAGGAGACTTCACCCCTTAGAATTCACAAAGGGCGAGGGCGTCTCTAAAAAAGTCTCCACATTTTAGGCCGATGAATTATAGTGGGACAATGAACGCGCGTGGGCGTGGACGGCGTGCTGGCTATTATTAGCAGTTTTCCCAAGTGAATGAAGAAAGTGATCTGTTTCACCATTCAAAAATATTTCACTGCATTATGTATCGATACACTTTTGCATCAAAGGTAGTCGCACCAGAGCTGAGATCATACCTTGATGATGCTGTCAATACGTAAATACCACCAAATTCAACGCTCTCAATATTCGATTCTGCTTTAGCCAAGAGTTGCATGGGATCAAGAGACGCAGTTTTTTTTTACACCGCGGTCTACTGATTGTCATGGATAATGTGGAACTAAAGAGGAATGGCTAAAAGATCAAAACGTCGAATTGTTTGACAACTTCTATAAGGCATTCGCGAAAATTCGTGGAGAAAGAAGCTAAGTCTTGAAGCTGACTTACTTAAAGTACGAGCATTCACTGTCAGTCTGGAGTTGTGGGGGAGCAACGTCACCAACTTAAACATTAGCATGTCTGTTCATCTCAATGCAGCGTTTGGTGATGAAGAAATTGTTCCAAACTAACTAACGGTTCTGCATAAATACGGATCTCAGAGAAGTTGCGTCTAGCATGGAGGTGCTATATCCGTAACAAACGGCATGCAAGTTAGGTGGACTGTTTGGAGTTCGTAATTAATTCCACCGTCTTCCATGATGCACTTGATCATCTTCTCCTGGCCAAGTTCTCGTCTAGGATGGACGTGTCGTATCCGAGTCTGGATGATGTGCCGGTGGGGAGTTGAGGGCATTGTTGATTTTTCGTCCACCTATTTACGTGAACACGGTGTTCTGCACAGATTAAAACCCTTTCACCCCTTTAGTTTATTTTTATTTTATAATAAATGTGGCGTATAATTTTTTTTTATCATCAATAACATTGTATTATCATGAACTGAGTGTAGACTATTGTTTTTTATAGAGTCTATATATTTTATGCTAAGATGTTGGGGCACCCTGACGATTGTTTCAATCCTCAAGGAATTCACGGGGAGAAAAAAGATTGGCAACCGCATCCAGCTAAAAACCTAGCCCTCTGCATTATGAGCCCCTACGTGAACATATGGCGCCCTGCATTGTGAACAAATATACCTGACATGAACTGGTGGCGCCCCTGGAGTCTGTATTGGGAAAGTGTGAACACCCCGTTATGAAAAGCTGGATACAGGCCTGCGCCCACAATAACCGCATTTGAGGTCCCAATCGTCCCTACCTACTACTAATATCGCTCCGTCCACCCTGCTATCTACCATGCTCTCGTCTGTGACACGTCACGTACCTACTGTTGTGAAGACGGTAGCGCTGAAAAAGAGCGACGTCCAAAAGTCAAATCGCGACAGCTCTTTGTTGTGTTGTACCAGGTCGACCTTAGCCACAATGATCTTCTCCAGGTCGGACAACTCTTCACTGACGATGTACATGAAGTGTTCCTTGGTCATTATGCCTTTAGTCTTGTTCAGGCATTTCATCGTTGTTGTGTACGCATACTTGTCTGTAGAGGAGAACACGACGGCGACTTAACGTTAGGACAGACGCACAGTACGCGAAAACAGCTAATCTTGAGAAGACGGTGTACTGTACAAAACGAATTGACCAACTTGAATTTCAATAATAATAATAACAATACTGCATTCGTGATAGGTTTGGATCGCTATTGTGAAGTCGAGCATGGCGGGGTAATTGGACTGACACTTCAAGACACGTTATTCAGGATTAGCTCACATTTTATATATGCCACTACTTTTGCACTACGATTAAAGTGCCTCTGTTACGTCTCTAGGAGAGAGGGGGAGAGGGAGAGAGAGGGGGGCAAGAGAGAGAGGGAAGAGAGAATGAGAAGAGAAAGAGGGAGAAAGAGAGAGAGAGAGAGAGAGAGAGAGAGAGCGCGCGAGAGAGAGCGAGAGAGAGAGAGAGAGAGAGAGAGAGAGAGAGAGCAAGCGAGCAATCCATCCTGAATGTTACTTTAGTCTGACTTTATAATTCACGGTTTGAAAGACAATATACACTACTAATTGTCAACAAATTGTATACTTTAAAAAAAACATTGGATGAGGAACAGACGGCTAATTTATTTTAAATGGTGTTATTCAACGCCACTGGCTACCCGTTGTACTCAACTGAGCTCGCCTTCCGCAGTCACGACCATTTCGTTCGAGCCCTCGATGGTGATAAAGAGGAGACCGCCAAAAAACGAGTAGATCACTAGCATGATGATACGACCGAAACGCGACACAGCGAGCTGTTTGACGAACTGTAAAAACTCAGCGTCTCTCTTGGCTTCACTCGCTACTGAGGTGCCTTGACTTCCGGAAGTGGGGACTGTTCCGTCGGACGTCGACGTGCCGATTATGGACGAATGTTCAGCCGAGGTGTCGATGACCGGTGACCAACGATAAGTCTTACGTGGATGTCGGCGAGAAGATCCCATGATCTTATCGAGTGCTGAAACACACACATGTTATAAAAACAGAGAGGGTGTGCAGGTGCGGATCCAGAGAGGGTAGTCAAGTCTAGACTTTCAACTGCATCTCCGTTGAGGCTCGCCAAAAACCCTAGTGCCGAACCAAATTCATATTAGGTGGGCTAAGCCGGAGCTTCAGCACGACTCCGCTATCGTCGGATTCTGACATCGGAAGACGGGCGTAAAGTGAGGGGCGGGGGGGTGTTGCTGATTTTTTTTTCGCGGCGAAGTTCACAATTTCCGAAGGTCTGGGGCAGATCACATTCAACAAGACTGGGGGAACGTCACTCTAGCGCAGGCACAGGGCGGCCAAATTTCAAAGGTTTAGGGGCACGTACGTGTCCCCAGGCCCCCTGGATCCATCTATGCTGTGGTAGGGGCCTCAACCTCCGTAGGGGGTCAACAAACTATCGTTGTATTTGAAAGTCCACCTCCCACCAATAATAACAACGACATATAGCGCCAGACTCAACGTTAAGTTATTCGTCGCACTTTATCTGATATCCAAAATACAAACTCAAGTCAATAAATTGCTAAATGAAAATAAATTTGTCTTGTAAATGTATCACGTAATATGTGTCTATTTATTATAATTACACAGCGGACTTCCATTACAATAACAACGTAACATAACTACTTTTGCGCAACATCCTCGGTAACCAACCTCAGAGGCGCATCAAAAAGGTAAGTTAAAAGATAAGTTCTTAAATGGCGCAGTATCCAGTCCTCATGACCGCTCAAAGCGCTTTACATTTTACTCCCTGGCAGACCTGTTCAATTGAACACTATCTCAACTTTTCTGGGAAGCATCCAGCCACGCTGCAATTAATGCGAGAAGACTATTCATACACAAATATCCACCACTGTCTATAGTCAGGTACTCATTCATACAGCTGAGTGAACTGGAGCAACGTAGAGTAAACGAACTTGCCCAAGGTTCGACACCGCAGCACAGGATTGGAACCCGGGTTTTTGGTCGAGAGTACAAAGCTCTAGCCACTGCATCACTCCACACCACTCCACAAGACAAAAAGGTTGGTTAGTCACAAAATCGATCAGCAGTATTCAAATTGCCAACATATGGGTGAATTAGCCAGGACGCTAAGCAAAGTGTAAAGGTTGTTTAATGATGGCGGAGTTGTATAATATTTTCAGTTGATCTAACACTAAGATCGAGCAAATTCCAAAGAGTCGGTGCAGCAACAGTAAAAGCCATGTTCCTATCTTAGAAATGACTGGGAACAAAAAGCAAATCAGAACTTTTCAAAAATCACGAGAATTAATTTGTGTGTGTGGTCATAGGAATGTGTTATTATAATTTTAATTGATTTGATCGATTTTGCATTGCCATAGGGGAAGTAGGGGCATGTCCGTCCCTCGAGGCATGTCCGCACACCCTATTATTGATGCATCGCGTAACATCTGGTTATTGGAATCATGTCAAACAGTAGCGTATAACCCCCAAATCGAACATTTGCATGTGCTATTTGATTAGAGTTCCGTAAGTAAACAGTTATGAAATAAAACGTTGTTTTCGTAAAAACTTATATAATTTTACTCATATACTGTCATGTGTATTATATCAACAGTGAAGCGTGCATACGCCTGTGCGGACATACCCAACACGCTGTGCAGACATGCCCCGTTTGTCGGCGGTTATATGTAACCTACTTATATATACATTCAGATACTTCAATTGCTTAGTGCTGGTATTATTGGAAACGTCGATATTAGATACTACTTGATGATTATTTATAATTACCGCACATAAATCATTCGCTGCTTCAACGTGCATTAGACTGTATCATGTTGGCCTCACATCGTGCCACGTTGTATATCATTAGTTCCATACCACATTTAAACAAATGAAGCTTAATTTATAATTACGCATAGGGGTACATAACCACGATGGCAAATTATATTTAATCTATAACATAGACATAGTAGCCTATATAGATTAAATACCACTGCAACTGATCTAGGCTAATACCTGGCGTGATTGCTTCAGGTGCACAATGGTGAGACGCTATAGGAGGAAAATCAACAAACAGTCATGAAGTGATGGAAACATGCGACTGGCTATTGAGCTGTGGAACAAAGGTGGCGTTGGATATCGCCAGATTGCGAAACAATTCAATGTGCCCTGGTCAACGCTGCGAGATCGCATAAAGAATAAGAACAAAATCATAACCGGCGCTAAAAATGTTTTGCAGGGGGGTCTAGAACCATCTTCTCCGAGGAACAAAAAGACGAATTGTGTTTGAACATCCTCCGTATGGAAAAGGTCTTACTTGGACTGAGCAGAGATGACGTACGGCGTGTCGCCTACCAGATGGCCGTGCGGAACAACATCCCGCACAACTTCAACAACCAATCTGAGATGCCAGGAAGTGACTGGCTCATGTCGTTTCGGTATCGGCACCCGGAATTGTCGTTGCGAATGCCGGAAGCTACGTCGGCGGCACGAGCAGGGGGCTTTAATAAGGCCAATGTAGATGGGTTCTATGCATTGTACGGCGAATTGATAGATGCCAATATGTTTGAGCCAGGCGATGTGTACAATGTAGACGAGACAGGTATTACAACAGTGCAGGGTAGACCATCTAAAATACTCGCCCGCTGCGGGAAGAAACAAATTGGGTGTCTAACATCGGCAGACCGAGGAACCCTTGTAGCAGCAGTCATCGCCATGAACGTGGCAGGCAACTAGGTGCCTCCCACGTTGATTTTCCCGTGAATGCGCAGAAAGCCAGAACTGATGGACGGTGCACATCATCTGCCTCCCGCCACACTGCACTCACAGGCTGCAGCCCTTGGACGTCGCATTTATGAAGCCTCTGAGCTCATATTACGACGAAGCGGTGAGGATCTGGCTTCGTTCTCATCCAGGGAGAGTTGTCACCATCCACCAGATCGCCATGTTGTTCGGCGGGGCATACCTCAAGGCAGCGACCGCAATTACAGCTGTCAATGGATTCAGAAAGACTGGTATTGTTCCCTACAATCCTGCCATCTTCAGTGATGCAGATTTTGCCGGATCGCATCCGACCGATATTGTTTGCGATACGAATACGTCTAGCCGAAGAGAAACTAGTGGATTGATTCTTCCTGTCTCAGATAGAGCGCCTAATCAGGGCTCAACTGGTGGGCAAGGAGCGAGTCGAGCAACGACGGCGCCTGCAGCAGTAACAAGTGGGCATCCTCTTGTTGGACACGTCAGTCCGTCAGACATATTGCCGATCCCTCACGTGGCGGGATTTCAAATGCGCGGCGAGAAAATATCAACACAGTGCGGCAAAACAGTGATCCTGACGGCGAGTCCTTACAAAGCCATGCTCGAAGCCGGAGTAAAGAAACTTCCAGTGAAACCGCAAGTAAGAAATACTTAGTTACAGCGGTCGGTTCAAAAGATGTGAAGAAATCGCGTGTTGTAAGTGCGCAAGCTTTTTCTTCACCCAGTGACACAGATGATGGTATGCTTGAATGTAACTTTGACTCGGTAGAAGTTGGTTCATGTTGCCCGTCGATCAGCAATCAACAAGGGGGACTACATTCTTGTCAAGTTCGCTAAGAAACAACGGGTATCGTACTATGCTGGAAAGGTGGTGCGTGTCGACAGGCGTGAAGATGAAGTACAGACAAGTTACCTGAAGCGCAATGACTTGCATAAAAGCGACGCTGTCACCTTTTGTGGCCAGAAACCAAAGACCTGGCATGGCATGGCATGATGAGCAAGACATTGTCGCAAAGCTGCCAGAGCCAACAACAGTTTGTGACACAACGCGCACAGCTGACAAGTTGCGTTTCGAATTTGACTTTGCATGTTACGAGAGCATGCTGTTTTAGGAGCCGTCTGACAAGCTGCGTTTCGAACTTTGCTTTGATTGTTACGAGAGCATGCTGCTTTAGGAGCACGTTTCCAAATAACTGTTAATCAATCTTGCCGAAACTAGTTTTTTTTTATACTAGGGCTATGTTTCAAGGCCTATTTATGATTGTACTTTCGTAACTTTTCTTATGAAAATGTTGATTTATATTTTTTACTGGTGTTTCTTGTCAGTTCTAATAAGTATTGCACGTGACTGTAGCCTACACCTACCAATACACATTATTATAACAATATACTCGTACACATATATGCAGTTCACAGTCTGCACTGGGAGACTCTGTTGCTACGCCATACATGGGGTCATGGGGCATAACCGCACACAGTGTGCGGCTATGTCCCGTACCTTGGGGCATGTCCGCACAAAGGTATACCTTTACATTTTATAAAATATTTAAATATCTGATGAGAAATGTGAGTAGATAGTAAGACATGTACGATCTCAAAAGCCTACTTATAAAAAAGAATTTAATGACCACTAAACGATTTGGGCACATAGCTGAGTCAACAATAATGCGAGACAAATCCTATGTATAAAAAAAGATCAAAGGCTTTGTGTTTGACACTAATGAGTTTGGGAAACCTACTTATAAAAAACGTGATTGATGAGCGATGTAATTTGATACTAATTGGATGATTGACAGTACACTAGAGAGATGCCACCTAGCGGTGAGTGCAGAGAGTATTTTAGTCCTAGCGATCAACGCCGTACCTAGAGCGCGCTGACGTAAGCAATAATGCGTTTAATAATAAAGTATATAAGTTTAGTTTCGTACTTTATAACCATGCTAAAGTATATAAGTTTAGTTTCGTACTTTATAACCACGCTAAAGTTAAGTTTCGTACTGGACCACCTATAACTGGGGTAGGAGTTGTGCTGACGTAAGCAATACGCTGGGGTAGGAGTTGTGCTGACGTAAGCAATACGCTAACCATTGTGTATTAAAACCATTGTATAAACGTTGAGATGTCCCCGTATGTGATGTTGACAGCAAGAGGAGCGACGACGACTGCTGCAGCGATAAGGGCTGCTGCCCTACTGGTCTTTGACCCCTGGATGACAGCATAGCTGGCTAACGGCGTTGTTCTAGTGGACGGATTAAAACGAAAGCAATGCGTTTAAATACGTCTAGTCGTGGGATTATCAAATGCATAAATACACTAACATTCAGTAGGGTGTTTATGCATTGAAAATAGACGCGTGAAAACGTGAGTAGTGACTGGAATATTTATTGTGTGTAATATTGCAGCGTTCGCCCGCGACCGACGGGTTGTCGCCTGTCGGTCGCCGGCGGGGAGTCGATCTCCGGCGGAGGACCGAAGCCTTCCCGCCGATAGAGTTCTGGAGGCGTTATCGTCCTCCATAAGCCGTTTGGTAGCCTGACGAGAAAGACTCGCGCTAGATCGGGGACAATCTCATCATCGTCACTGTAGTAAGCTGCTGCTGTGACATTGGGCGACGGCGTAACAGGTGCTGGCGAAGGCGCACGGACGGACGGCGCGACCTCACATGTTGTTCGTGTCGACTTTGTCGTCGACGCGTCGGGGAGCACAATCGGCCTACGCGGGGTATATGTGTCCCTTGTAGGCAGTTGGATCGGACTATGAAATAGACAAAGGATGAATAAAATGAGTGAGATAGTAAATTGAAATAAAATACTGTCTTGGTAAAATACCTTGTTTAAATAAAATGTACTTATAAATAAAATGCATGCATGTTTAAACGGTAAAATGCGTACTAGTATGCATTAAATAATACAACATGCATTTAAACGATAAAACAATTTAAATAAAACAACAATAAAAACGTGCATTTAAATAAAATGCATGCATGTTAAAAATACATGTGTTTAAATAACAATAAAAACGTGCATTTAAATAAAATGCATGCATGCATGTTTAAACGATAAAACTAGTGAAAACATGCATTACAACAATAAAAACGTGCATACTAGTAAAACATTTAAATAATACAACAATAAAAACGTGCATTTAAATAAAATGCACGCATGCATGCATGTTATAGTAAGCACTGTTTAAATACGTTACAACAATAAAAACGTGCATTTAAATAAAATGTATGCACTGTCTTACCGTGGTTTCGTTGTGGACATGTTGTTAGAGCGATGGGTGGAGACGACGTGTTTGCGTGGTTGTAAAAGCGTGTATGAAATGTGCGCGTCGTCAAACAGCGGTGGCGGCGGCGCATGACACTACGACTGATTTTGATTGACAGGTGAACGGAGAACAAAGAGATTTTTACAAACGTTAAACGAAACGTTAAAAGTACGAAATTAAACGTTATATACGATCACTGGGGGGTCAGGAAACACGAGATGCGTATATATTAGAGAAATTCGCGGTAAAAGTCACATTTGACGATGAATGCACTGACGTGAACGTTAGCTTTTTTTCCTAAAACAAATTCCTCGGAGAGTAAACGGAATGCGTTAAGCGCACATGTGTGACATCTGTTGCGCGTGACTTAACGAGTTGGAATGTGAACGGAGAAGAATGGATTTTTACAAACGATAAATGAAACGTTAAAAGCGCGAAATAAAACGTTGTATAAGATCGCTGGGGGATCAGGACACACGAGATGCATAGATATTAGAGAAATTTGCGGTAAAAGTCACATTTGACAATGTATGCACTGACGTGAACGCTAACTTTTTTCCGAAAACAAAATGCCTGGGTTGGATGAAGTATGCGCGACGATAATTGAAAAAAGATAAGGATATGAGTGTGAAGTGCGCATGCGCGTTATAGTGTAGACAATGACATTTCAAAAACAATAAACGAAACGTTAAAAGCACGAAACTAAACGTTGTATAGATTCTCTGTGGAGTCAGGACACGCGAGGTGCATCGATATTAGAGAAAATCGATGTAAGGAGAGATTTAACGGCGAATGTACCGACGTGACCGGATACTTTTTTTTCGAAAACAAAATGTCTGAAATGTACGAGGCACGCACACTGATAATTGAGTAAGATGACGTATTAGGGTGAAGTGCGCATGCGTGTTATTTGGAAAAGGTATAAAACGGGTGAGAAAATGTTATATTGTATGACGCCGAACTTCTAACCGTGTATTCTTTCTACAGAGCAGCAAGCAGCAGACGTTCTTCCGCAACATGGCGGATGAAAGTCAACAAACAAAAAAGTCGAAGGCGCCGCGTAAGCAGTCGATGAAGGCGGCGGCCAGCAGCAGTCAACCTTCGGCACTGATTGCAGCCTTGTCAACGGGGGTGTCACCACCCGTTAAGCGCCCCGTTACGCTGATCGCGGCCCCGTTGACGGTCGGCCGAAAACGGAGCGCCGAAGAGGCGCGCTTGGAACAGCCCGACGAGACGGCCGCGCAGCCCCCGGTCCTGTCGCGGAGCGGTTCTATGGAGCGTGAATCGGCGGCGTCGACACGCGCCACAGCGGTGAGTCTGAGACATCTGAAGTGCGCCGTCAACGGCGTATATAAAATCCTGTCACCCGTTACGATCGAGGCCGTCTCGTACAAAGGCGAACCCGGCACTACCTATTTGGGATGTTCCCGTTGTCGCCGGAAATTACAGACAAACAAAGACGGGGCCCTGATATGTCGAACGCACGGTGAAGTGTTTGTACCGAAATATTTCTTCGCGTTGCGTGTGATGGTGAAGGACGGCGAGGAGGACGAAGATGAGCTTTGGCTTACGTTGTTCGATAGCCAAATGTCTAATCTCGTCGAGTTCACGGCCGAGTACCTGACGGAATTGAACGAGGAGGATCTCCGCGATACCGTGCTGGAGTTAACCGGTACTAAAGTGGAGATTAGTGCGCGGAAGACGAGTTGGAACGGGGACCCCTCGTATACAGTCCGCACACTAAAAAGATACGTCGACGACGACGATGACTAATGTTGTTGTTATTGTGTTGTTTGTAGGAAGAGGAGGAAAATTGGCCGCTACTGGTAGATTTATTGAAGCACGCCAACGAACGACAACGAATGAGTGATCGTCAGGGGCTGGAACTAAGCAAGCAGAGCTTTGCACTATTAGCCGAGTCGGCCGAACAATATATAAGAGCGTTTTGGTTGGCCTATGAAGCAAGCCTATTTCGTAGTAGTTTGATGTACTAACAGTTGTGCTTTATATGCTTTAGGAAGTGCGCTGCGTACTCCAAAAAATGCTTGCAAACAACGAAAGGATTCGCGCTCAGTACGACGAGGTTGCAACGTTCGTAAGAACGTTGTTGGAACGGGGTGTGCCGGCGGGGTCAGTAAAGATGGAGGAGGGAGGAGGAGGAGGAGAAAGAAGGAGGACTAATCATAATAATGTGTTTGTAGGACGCTCTGATGCAACACACCAGACGTGAGTGTATGAGCGACTTCCTACACGCGTTGCTGACGGTGATATCACGTAAAGAGTAGAACTGCTTTGTGCTGTAGGGTAGTGGCGGAGGAGTACGTGACGTTCACGTATTGGAGGCGATAATCGAGGAGGCGCTGGGATCGCCCCGAACGCGCCCCCCTCCACCGACGTATAACGACAGCCTGGCGACGATGGGACCGTACTGGAGCGTATCGGAGGAGCTGGGGACGTGTCGGCAACTCGTCGTGCCGAGCCGGAGTCAGTTGATCGTACGTTACGAACGACTGGCTATGGATCTCATCGCCGAGACTATCGGCGAAATGGTTCTGGAGAAGGCGCGGGATCATTGCGTGCTATGCTAACCAAATGAAGGCTGCCCCTACGTTCACATGGCCGGCTATCGCGCGGGACGGCCGAATCGCGTCTACATGCAACGTTTCGTTAAGCCGGGCTGTATTGTGACGCGGTATTTCAACGAGGTCATGGAAACGTTCCTACGTCGATCGCTCATTCCGTGTTTTACGAGACTAGTGCATATACTAAGCGAGACTACGGTGTCGATTTCTTCCGGTTATCAGCAGCCGCAAACGGGCCGTGCAGGAGAATTGTATTTGGTCCAGTTTGTGTCGAACTGGTTGTTGGGGACGAATTGGCGAGATTACATGAATCGCGTGCAACTCGAGTCGGCCGTGCACACGTACGTGCAACGTCGGAGCGGACTGGAATGAACGAACACTAGTAGAATAGAGAACATTTGCTTGCTATCGAAACGAAGGCTTCACGTGTTTGAATGTTGTAAGAGTACCGAATAAAACGTTGAAAATGTTCTTTCCGTTTCCGAGTTACCTAGTTAGAAAAAACCACCACCGCTAGGACCACCACACAGTTAGAACACTCTAACGCTAGGGTTAGAAACACTAGTTAGAAAAACCATCACCGCTAGGATCAGTTAGAACATTCCACCGCTAGGGTTAGAAACACTAGTTAGAAAAACCACCACCACCACACAGTTAGAACATTCCACCGCTAGGGTTAGAAAAATCTTCCCGCTAGGGTGTACACACCACCACCGCTAGGATCAGTTAGAACATTCCACCGCTAGGGTTAGAAACACTAGTTAGAAAAACCACCACACAGTTAGAACATTCCACCGCTAGGGTTAGAAAAATCTCCCCGCTAGGGTGTACTCACCACCACCACCACCACCACCGTCACCGTCGCCGTTATAAATAGCGACGCTCGAAAAATATCATTAGAGAGAATGCCACCACCACCATCACCTACTAGATGGCAATGTCCGAAATGTGGGCGCTATTTCGCGACGCAGTCGACGTTAGAACGACACGTAAAGAGTTCGAAAAAATGCGGCGACGAAGCGCTATGCGTAAAAGGTCGAGAGTGTCCAAAATGTGGCAAGCTATACACCACGCGTTACGTTATGCTACGACATCTGAGGCTACAGTGTGGCCGTTCGTCGCCACCTAGTAGTGAATCAGTGGAGGAGGAAGAGGCCGCCGCTAGGGCGCCGCCGTCGCCCGACGATCTACAGCGTGTCGTAGACGAGCACCGGCGTAGCATAGAGACGTCGGTGGCGCGCGGCGTCATACAGTCGCGTTACAACTATCGTATGACCGCCTGTACGAGTACGCGCGTACTCGAACCGCGTCTGAGGGAAATGATTCGCGCGCAAAAGAACGCGTTTAAAATTAACGTTAGTTATGGTTTTGTATTAC
>CM034540.1:39196874-39259291 GCA_020002185.1 Paraescarpia echinospica | reverse complement strand
ATTTATTTACAATGTCAGATGTTTATTTGAGCCTAATTTATTTCAGGTCTCTCAGGTGGGCTGCATACAGACAGTTTACCTGGTAGATCGATGGCAAGCTGGGACGAAGGTTAGGGATAGTTCTACCAGCATGCGCCAGCCATGAAATAAGATCAAGGTTCCCTGCCCTCGATGGGGGACAACACGAGGGATACCACTCTGGACTTGAAAACTAAACTAGACAATGTACGTGTGGGTGGTGGCAGTATTTACTGTTTCTTTACAAATTGACTGACTCTTGCTGCCAGCAGATCCTCCTTCTCTGGTTTTGGGACATCTGCCCCAGTGACTGTGATCGGATGCAGTGTGATATTTCTTTATAAACACTCGATCCGTGAGCATTGGTAGGTGGGAACGTGGGTTCACCTGCTGTGGTCTGTTATGCAGCACCCATTGCTTGCGTCTTTTGGACCACATTACACCAGTCTCAACAGGTCTGGGACGTGGTCGGTATTTCCACGCCAGAGCAGACAGCATCAATCTAGCTTTCATTCCTACAGTGAAGAATAGTGCATGCAGTATTCTAATAAAATGTCTGCAAACAACTGGTGTAACACACCAGTCTATATGTTGTTAGTAAGCTGCTGTTATTTACCTTATGAATGTAGCATTCAGTGAACTTTAAAATGCTTTTCCTGTGTAAAGTGTTGGTTGTTTTTAGCAACAATACAATGGCAGTCATACTGGTACATTAGTAAAAATTATACTGATCCTTACAAATAAGGCATTCCATCATCACATTCCTTCACATAATTTATTATAAGTTGTTTTTTCTTCTTAATTTATGTATCTACTGTATACAGTCAATGTATTTTGATATCATGTTTTGATGTTATATTTCTTTAATAAAATTGGTGATAACGACACAAGTGCTCTGCCATCTGAAGTTAATTCTCTGGATGGCAATCTTGTTAAATCTTGTTAAATCTTTATCACAAATAACCATAACAATATATCGATATAATAACTGCACTTACGTGCAGTTTCCACTTCGTGCCAGCATTCACAGTCCATATACGGCATGCGCTTGAATATTCGTGTACCGTCTGTCATACTTTGGTTACCTCCACAGAGTTTTATGGGGCAAGAAAAACATCCAGCTGCTGTTTATGTCATTAATTCAACAACAAAAAGAAGGAAAATTGAAAGGGACAATCCATGGAATAAACAGAGAGAGAATATAGTGGCAGCCAGCCCATATCAGTTGGATTGATTTAAAAGTGTGTGTCACTGAGCATACGTGCAGACTTATAGTCAGGCTGCATAATTAATCATCCATGAGGCAAAAAGCTCAAAATGATTCGTGTAAACACAATTATTTATTTGCTATTTTGTACACATAAAACCACAATTATGCATAAAATACGAGAACTACGTGGCAGACAATGTACTTATGGGAGAATATCACGTTTTGGTACAATACATGTTGAATGTATTATTAGTTTACGAAGAATTGCGTTAAAAGAGCTTTTGTGTTGATTTACAGATACACGATCTGATCAGCTTTATAAAAAAATTATGTATGTGTTATACCTACTATTTATTCCAGATGTTTTCTTGTGAGCCACACTTCTTAAATGCATTTTCACCAAACGTAAATATGAATTTGTGATAAAACACAGTACCTTTAAAACCCAGTGGTAATGAAAGATGGCCATTACGCCATAAAATGAACACAAAGTAATTACAAAGCACTGATGCCCCAATAGAGCCTTACACGCAGTTTTTTTTACAGGCTTGTATCTCCTGTATGTTAACCAGTTGTTACAAGTTTATCTTCATCTAGGCTGATTGTCAAAGGATACCGCCATGCTCTTGAATATGAGGATCTGTGGACGTTGAACAAAAGAGACAGCTCGAAGGAGGTGTCGATGTTGTTTGAGAGAGAATGGCAGAAGGAAATGTTGAAATACCATAGGTGTGTAGGCATGGATTAGACATGGTACTGGGTAGAATCACATACATGTTTCTAAATGCCAGTTTACACGGGAGTTCTATCTGATTTGTTGGCTGACATGTCAATATTATGATGCAAGAATATGTTGTTTGTAACCATTTATAGGGTGGGTCCACACCACTTTACAAAAGTTTATGAAGATATTTTATTTAATTGATTTTAGTATTGTCGTAAGACTCCAACACGACCATTTTTACTACAATGTTTCATTTCAAGCTTTTCACATATAAGCTGAGTTTACAAACTTAATTGTTTGAATAAATAAACACACCACAGTACTGGATTCATTGATTGAACGTTTATTGTGTCACATGATAACAGTTGTAATTCTCATGGATCTTGTTTCAATGCAGAAGTATGAAAACAACCCATAGCGTCAGTGTGAAAGAGTCAGAGGCAGACATCCAGTTAGTGTCGCTACAGCCGCGCAGTGACGTGGGGGCTGATGACGTCAAGGAGGAGTCTCCTGCGCACACATATCAGCCAGGGCTTGTTGCTGCTCTTGCACGCACATTTATTACACGGAGATGTAATTTATTACACTCAAGTAACTGTACACATAAATGTACACAGCAACTGATTACAAGGAATGGGTAGGGTGATACAGAATGGGCACTATCCATCTGTGGAGTATTCGCCCCCCTCACATCTGAGTAACTGAACTACTGAAAAGTTGGTCATCAGGAACTTTGACTACGTAACATTTTTGGTCCCATACATAAGTCGGTGGTCTACATATTAACACATAACATGTAAACAGCATTTACATTATCAGTTTTGGAAGTCTGAATAAACACATTTACTGATAAGGTAGTAGTCATGCTGGCTGATACTTTTGAGTAGCCCTCCTGAAAAAAACGAGTTTGATGCCTATGAAATGCAATAATTTCGAAAACTTATTATAATGTTAGTTATGCATAGGAGCTGATTTAGTGTATTTGGGATTCAAGTCGGTGACTGGAATTCACCTTACACTACATGGGTCGTGGTCCCTACTCATCATCTACTGATTGCAAATCTAAAGGTTACTTGTTGCTTTGGACATGCCTCATATCAAGTTTGGTACTTACTCCAGCAACTGTGCGTCACCGTTGCACAACACCACCTTTAGATGGTTTGATACATTCTGTATCCAATGAAGGAGGTCCTCGCATCCCTTGCCTCGGACCTTCACAGTAAACTTGCGGTTGATGCCTTTCCCCATGTGCCACATCATGTCGGTGATCGAGCTGAAATGCAAATTACAATTATTTATATTTTTGACCCAAATCAAGATATTTCCAAAACAGCTGTTACCTGTTTTTGCTATTAGTGTGCAAAAACAGTCAGTGAAGATGTGTGCACGTGGTATATTATTAAAGATATTTCAACAATATATGATTATTGAGTGATGCCAGTATTTTTATAATACAAACATGGTGTATCTGGTGAGCTCATTGATAACTATATTTGGATCACATAAAAACTCCCAGAGATATCCTTCCAAATGCAGAATTTAAATGGTTTTTTTAAATGGCCATCACATGTGGCATAATGGATAAACATTACTTGACACCCTTATTCCATGGATAAGTGTGGTTTAAAGGTATGTAATTGTTGTAAAATTATATATATATTCACAGTAAACATAATAAGCTATCATAATCTGGCATAACAAATATTTTAGTATTTAAAAAAAAAAAAAACCACTTTCACCTGGGTTGTATCCCCTTAACTAAAATTGAGTAACATTATGTAATTTTACAAAACACAAATGAACCCATTTTAAACGTTTTACAAAAGAGTATATAGTGATATTCTTCGTCACATAAACAGTAGTCACACATAATTATATAACATCACGACATAAATAATAGGCCAAACATTTCGATATATGACAATGTCTAATGCAATATGAATGCAGAACGTATTTACAAGTTTTTGTTCATTTAACACAAAATAGAGTAAGTTTTGCAATGTTATTATAAACGACAATTATTCCAGCCCGTGTTAATCCGTTACTGTAATATCGCTCACGCGACTTGATTGCCGTTAACTTTTGCTATTCGGCTATCTTCTAAAGTATAAACTCTTTATGGTGCAATATGGTACATTCTGGTACTGTTGTAGCTTGCCTCCAGCATATCTTGCATCTCAAATGTCAACAGATTATAATTGGATACCAAGCAACTCGGTACTAACCTTTTTGCGATCTGATTTCTCGGCGCGTTTGACCGAAAATATGCGTCGCTTCGACGGCTGAGGTCCGTGACTAAATATCGTAGGCACTGCTCCTGGCTTCAAACATCGACGTCAGCGACGTTTTGTCGGATCTTGTGTCATTAACTGACGATATAGACTTCCTTCGAAGCACGTTTCTTCAAAATGATCTGAACATACTACATAGTGCGTTGTATTTCGAAGGCTTCCAACCAGCCCGTCCACAGCTGAACCAACTACGAGAACTACACAAGACAGTGTGACGTACATGACAAAAATAATGCTGCTCGTTTATTGGTTGCTTCCAGTCAAATGAACGCGTCATCACTAAGATGGCAGTCTACATGTTATCGCAGATTTCGTTAGAATCTTCCACTTTAAGACAACATTCCGAGTAAACCACTGAATTTAAAATTTTAATTGTAGATACAAATGGTTAGTTTGTGTCAACTCTTTTAGGTGCTTAACACCACAACGTTGCCTTTTGTTTTCCTTTAATCAGCAACAAAATGGTACAAATCACCACATATGAATCCCATTTTGTCTGAAAACGCACCCCAAAAATTACCTCGCTGCTGGCCATGATAATGTATTTGAAGGTGTTTGAATATAAAATGAAAGAATATAAGATGTAATCACAAGATCCACCAACCTCATACCCGCTTTATTGTCCTTCCAGCAGTCACCGGTTCCCAAACTGGGTTACGCGTACCCCAGGGGGTACGCGAGAGGTTCTCCATGGTTGTACGCGAAGGGTTAGCCGAAAGTAAAGATTTCGCCATACTCGTGGTCGCGCTTCGCACCACAGACGGAGACTTCAGAGAAGAGACTTCGAGGAGACTTCACCCCTTAGAATTCACAAAGGGCGAGGGCGTCTCTAAAAAAGTCTCCACATTTTAGGCCGATGAATTATAGTGGGACAATGAACGCGCGTGGGCGTGGACGGCGTGCTGGCTATTATTAGCAGTTTTCCCAAGTGAATGAAGAAAGTGATCTGTTTCACCATTCAAAAATATTTCACTGCATTATGTATCGATACACTTTTGCATCAAAGGTAGTCGCACCAGAGCTGAGATCATACCTTGATGATGCTGTCAATACGTAAATACCACCAAATTCAACGCTCTCAATATTCGATTCTGCTTTAGCCAAGAGTTGCATGGGATCAAGAGACGCAGTTTTTTTTTACACCGCGGTCTACTGATTGTCATGGATAATGTGGAACTAAAGAGGAATGGCTAAAAGATCAAAACGTCGAATTGTTTGACAACTTCTATAAGGCATTCGCGAAAATTCGTGGAGAAAGAAGCTAAGTCTTGAAGCTGACTTACTTAAAGTACGAGCATTCACTGTCAGTCTGGAGTTGTGGGGGAGCAACGTCACCAACTTAAACATTAGCATGTCTGTTCATCTCAATGCAGCGTTTGGTGATGAAGAAATTGTTCCAAACTAACTAACGGTTCTGCATAAATACGGATCTCAGAGAAGTTGCGTCTAGCATGGAGGTGCTATATCCGTAACAAACGGCATGCAAGTTAGGTGGACTGTTTGGAGTTCGTAATTAATTCCACCGTCTTCCATGATGCACTTGATCATCTTCTCCTGGCCAAGTTCTCGTCTAGGATGGACGTGTCGTATCCGAGTCTGGATGATGTGCCGGTGGGGAGTTGAGGGCATTGTTGATTTTTCGTCCACCTATTTACGTGAACACGGTGTTCTGCACAGATTAAAACCCTTTCACCCCTTTAGTTTATTTTTATTTTATAATAAATGTGGCGTATAATTTTTTTTTATCATCAATAACATTGTATTATCATGAACTGAGTGTAGACTATTGTTTTTTATAGAGTCTATATATTTTATGCTAAGATGTTGGGGCACCCTGACGATTGTTTCAATCCTCAAGGAATTCACGGGGAGAAAAAAGATTGGCAACCGCATCCAGCTAAAAACCTAGCCCTCTGCATTATGAGCCCCTACGTGAACATATGGCGCCCTGCATTGTGAACAAATATACCTGACATGAACTGGTGGCGCCCCTGGAGTCTGTATTGGGAAAGTGTGAACACCCCGTTATGAAAAGCTGGATACAGGCCTGCGCCCACAATAACCGCATTTGAGGTCCCAATCGTCCCTACCTACTACTAATATCGCTCCGTCCACCCTGCTATCTACCATGCTCTCGTCTGTGACACGTCACGTACCTACTGTTGTGAAGACGGTAGCGCTGAAAAAGAGCGACGTCCAAAAGTCAAATCGCGACAGCTCTTTGTTGTGTTGTACCAGGTCGACCTTAGCCACAATGATCTTCTCCAGGTCGGACAACTCTTCACTGACGATGTACATGAAGTGTTCCTTGGTCATTATGCCTTTAGTCTTGTTCAGGCATTTCATCGTTGTTGTGTACGCATACTTGTCTGTAGAGGAGAACACGACGGCGACTTAACGTTAGGACAGACGCACAGTACGCGAAAACAGCTAATCTTGAGAAGACGGTGTACTGTACAAAACGAATTGACCAACTTGAATTTCAATAATAATAATAACAATACTGCATTCGTGATAGGTTTGGATCGCTATTGTGAAGTCGAGCATGGCGGGGTAATTGGACTGACACTTCAAGACACGTTATTCAGGATTAGCTCACATTTTATATATGCCACTACTTTTGCACTACGATTAAAGTGCCTCTGTTACGTCTCTAGGAGAGAGGGGGAGAGGGAGAGAGAGGGGGGCAAGAGAGAGAGGGAAGAGAGAATGAGAAGAGAAAGAGGGAGAAAGAGAGAGAGAGAGAGAGAGAGAGAGAGAGCGCGCGAGAGAGAGCGAGAGAGAGAGAGAGAGAGAGAGAGAGAGAGAGAGCAAGCGAGCAATCCATCCTGAATGTTACTTTAGTCTGACTTTATAATTCACGGTTTGAAAGACAATATACACTACTAATTGTCAACAAATTGTATACTTTAAAAAAAACATTGGATGAGGAACAGACGGCTAATTTATTTTAAATGGTGTTATTCAACGCCACTGGCTACCCGTTGTACTCAACTGAGCTCGCCTTCCGCAGTCACGACCATTTCGTTCGAGCCCTCGATGGTGATAAAGAGGAGACCGCCAAAAAACGAGTAGATCACTAGCATGATGATACGACCGAAACGCGACACAGCGAGCTGTTTGACGAACTGCAAAAACTCAGCGTCTCTCTTGGCTTCACTCGCTACTGAGGTGCCTTGACTTCCGGAAGTGGGGACTGTTCCGTCGGACGTCGACGTGCCGATTATGGACGAATGTTCAGCCGAGGTGTCGATGACCGGTGACCAACGATAAGTCTTACGTGGATGTCGGCGAGAAGATCCCATGATCTTATCGAGTGCTGAAACACACACATGTTATAAAAACAGAGAGGGTGTGCAGGTGCGGATCCAGAGAGGGTAGTCAAGTCTAGACTTTCAACTGCATCTCCGTTGAGGCTCGCCAAAAACCCTAGTGCCGAACCAAATTCATATTAGGTGGGCTAAGCCGGAGCTTCAGCACGACTCCGCTATCGTCGGATTCTGACATCGGAAGACGGGCGTAAAGTGAGGGGCGGGGGGGTGTTGCTGATTTTTTTTTCGCGGCGAAGTTCACAATTTCCGAAGGTCTGGGGCAGATCACATTCAACAAGACTGGGGGAACGTCACTCTAGCGCAGGCACAGGGCGGCCAAATTTCAAAGGTTTAGGGGCACGTACGTGTCCCCAGGTCCCCTGGATCCATCTATGCTGTGGTAGGGGCCTCAACCTCCGTAGGGGGTCAACAAACTATCGTTGTATTTGAAAGTCCACCTCCCACCAATAATAACAACGACATATAGCGCCAGACTCAACGTTAAGTTATTCGTCGCATTTTATCTGATATCCAAAATACAAACTCAAGTCAATAAATTGCTAAATGAAAATAAATTTGTCTTGTAAATGTATCACGTAATATGTGTCTATTTATTATAATTACACAGCGGACTTCCATTACAATAACAACGTAACATAACTACTTTTGCGCAACATCCTCGGTAACCAACCTCAGAGGCGCATCAAAAAGGTAAGTTAAAAGATAAGTTCTTAAATGGCGCAGTATCCAGTCCTCATGACCGCTCAAAGCGCTTTACATTTTACTCCCTGGCAGACCTGTTCAATTGAACACTATCTCAACTTTTCTGGGAAGCATCCAGCCCCGCTGCAATTAATGCGAGAAGACTATTCATACACAAATATCCACCACTGTCTATAGCCAGGTACTCATTCATACAGCTGAGTGAACTGGAGCAACGTAGAGTAAACGAACTTGCCCAAGGTTCGACACCGCAGCACAGGATTGGAACCCGGGTTTTTGGTCGAGAGTACAAAGCTCTAGCCACTGCATCACTCCACACCACTCCACAAGACAAAAAGGTTGGTTAGTCACAAAATTGATAAGCAGTATTCAAATTGCCAACATATGGGTGAATTAGCCAGGACGCTAAGCAAAGTGTAAAGGTTGTTTAATGATGGCGGAGTTGTATAATATTTTCAGTTGATCTAACACTAAGATCGAGCAAATTCCAAAGAGTCGGTGCAGCAACAGTAAAAGCCATGTTCCTATCTTAGAAATGTCTGGGAACAAAAAGCAAATCAGAACTTTTCAAAAATCGCGAGAATTAATTTGTGTGTGTGGTTATAGGAATTTGTTATTATAATTTTAATTGATTTGATCGATTTTGCATTGTCATAGGGGAAGTAGGGGCATGTCCGTCCCTCGAGGCATGTCCGCACACACTATTATTGACGCATCGCGTAACATCTGGTTATTGGAATCATGTCAAACAGTAGCGTCTAACCCCCAAATCGAACATTTGCATGTGCTATTTGATTAGAGTTCCGTAAGTAAACAGTTATGAAATAAAACGTTGTTTTCGTAAAAACTTATATAATTTTACTCATATACTGTCATGTGTATTATATCAACAGTGAAGCGTGCATACGCCTGTGCGGACATACCCAACACGCTGTGCAGACATGCCCCGTTTGTCGGCGGTTATATGTAACCTACTTATATATACATTTAGATACTTCAATTGCTTAGTGCTGGTATTATTGGAAACGTCGATATTAGATACTACTTGATGATTATTTATAATTACCGCACATAAATCATTCGCTGCTTCAACGTGCATTAGACTGTATCATGTTGGCCTCACATCGTGCCACGTTGTATATCATTAGTTCCATACCACATTTAAACAAATGAAGCTTAATTTATAATTACGCATAGGGGTACATAACCACGATGGCAAATTATATTTAATCTATAACATAGACATAGTAGCCTATATAGATTAAATAACACTGCAACTGATCTAGGCTAATACCTGGCGTGATTGCTTCAGATGCACAATGGTGAGACGCTATAGGAGGAAAACCAACAAACAGTCATGAAGTGATGGAAACATGCGACTGGCTATTGAGCTGTGGAACAAAGGTGGCGTTGGATATCGCCAGATTGCGAAACAATTCAATGTGCCCTGGTCAACGCTGCGAGATCGCATAAAGAATAAGAACAAAATCATAACCGGCGCTAACAATGTTTTGCAGGGGGGTCTAGAACCATCTTCTCCGAGGAACAAAAAGACGAATTGTGTTTGAACATCCTCCGTATGGAAGAGGTCTTACTTGGACTGAGCAGAGATGACGTACGGCATGTCGCCTACCAGATGGCCGTGCGGAACAACATCCCGCACAACTTCAACAACCAATCTGAGATGGCAGGAAGTGACTGGCTCATGTCGTTTCGGTATCGGCACCCGGAATTGTCGTTGCGAATGCCGGAAGCTACGTCGGCGGCACGAGCAGGGGGCTTTAATAAGGCCAATGTAGATGGGTTCTATGCATTGTACGGCGAATTGATAGATGCCAATATGTTTGAGCCAGGCGATGTGTACAATGTAGACGAGACAGGTATTACAACAGTGCAGGGTAGACCATCTAAAATACTCGCCCGCTGCGGGAAGAAACAAATTGGGTGTCTAACATCGGCAGACCGAGGAACCCTTGTAGCAGCAGTCATCGCCATGAACGTGGCAGGCAACTAGGTGCCTCCCACGTTGATTTTCCCGTGAATGCGCAGAAAGCCAGAACTGATGGACGGTGCACATCATCTGCCTCCCGCCACACTGCACTCACAGGCTGCAGCCCTTGGACGTCGCATTTATGAAGCCTCTGAGCTCATATTACGACGAAGCGGTGAGGATCTGGCTTCGTTCTCATCCAGGGAGAGTTGTCACCATCCACCAGATCGCCATGTTGTTCGGCGGGGCATACCTCAAGGCAGCGACCGCAATTACAGCTGTCAAAATGATTCAGAAAGACTGGTATTGTTCCCTACAATCCTGCCATCTTCAGTGATGCAGATTTTGCCGGATCGCATCCGACCGATATTGTTTGCGATACGAATATGTCTAGCCGAAGAGAAACTAGTGGATTGATTCTTCCTGTCTCAGATAGAGCGCCTAATCAGGGCTCAACTGGTGGGCAAGGAGCGAGTCGAGCAACGACGGCGCCTGCAGCAGTAACAAGTGGGCATCCTCTTGTTGGACACGTCAGTCCGTCAGACATATTGCCGATCCCTCACGTGGCGGGATTTCAAATGCGCGGCGAGAAAATATCAACACAGTGCGGCAAAACAGTGATTCTGACGGCGAGTCCTTACAAAGCCATGCTCGAAGCCGGCGTAAAGAAACTTCCAGTGAAACCGCAAGTAAGAAATACTTAGTTACAGCGGTCGGTTCAAAAGATGTGAAGAAATCGCGTGTTGTAAGTGCGCAAGCTTTTTCTTCACCCAGTGACACAAATGATGGTATGCTTGAATGTAACTTTGACTCGGTAGAAGTTGGTTCATGTTGCCCGTCGATCAGCAATCAACAAGGGGGACTACATTCTTGTCAAGTTCGCTAAGAAACAACGGGTATCGTACTATGCTGGAAAGGTGGTGCTTGTCGACAGGCGTGAAGATGAAGTACAGACAAGTTACCTGAAGCGCAATGACTTGCATAAAAGCGACGCTGTCACCTTTTGCTGGCCAGAAACCAAAGACCTGGCATGGCATGGCATGATGAGCAAGACATTGTCGCAAAGCTGCCAGAGCCAACAACAGTTTGTGACACAACGCGCACAGCTGACAAGTTGCGTTTCGAATTTGACTTTGCATGTTACGAGAGCATGCTGTTTTAGGAGCCGTCTGACAAGCTGCGTTTCGAACTTTGCTTTGATTGTTAAGAGAACATGCTGCTTTAGGAGCACGTTTCCAAATAACTGTTAATCAATCTTGCCGAAACTAGGTTTTTTTTATACTAGGGCTATGTTTCAAGGCCTATTTATGATTGTACTTTCTTAACTTTTCTTATGAAAATGTTGATTTATATTTTTTACTGGTGTTTCTTGTCAGTTCTAATAAGTACTGCACGTGACTGTAGCCTACACCTACCAATACACATTATTATAACAATATACTCGTACATATATATGCAGTTCACAGTCTGCACTGGGAGACTCTGTTGCTACGCCATACATGGGGTCATGGGGCATAACCGCACACAGTGTGCGGCTATGTCCCGTACCTTGGGGCATGTCCGCACAAAGGTATACCTTTACATTTTATAAAATATTTAAATATCTGATGGGAAATGTGGCCTCTTAACAAACAACAGCAGACTAATATGATTGCTCTTTTTGAATGCCAAATTTCACCCTCTTGGCACACACAGTGCAGTAGCTACGGCGTGTTTCATCTTAAGTGTGCGGACATGCCCCTACTTCCCCTACTCTTCTACCAATCTACTAGCAATAATGTGACATTATATACACCATTAAATGCAGCGCCACCGAAGAGAAAACACAACTCTCTCCGTTTCCAAATTGGTATTGGTACATGAAAATGCGTAGCATGTAATTATGATGGCCGAGAAAGGCCATAGCGGTACAGTTGAGTTTCGCAAATGATCATGGTTGAGGTGCGATGCGAAATGCTATATGCGATGTTATACGCAATGCTATGCAGATGGCCCTTTGTGGTCACATAATCGCCCATAGCCTCGAGCAGAGCATCGCGTATTGTCCGTCGCATAACCTATCGCATAGCGCTGCGAAATTAATAATTATACACCGGTGACCCTTCTCGGTCATCATAGGTAATGATAAAGATTAAAAAAATTATTAACAACATATCGGACAGGAAGCCAATGCATATAGATACCTCAGAAGTGAGACTCACTAGGTAAGGAAACTGTGGACTCCTGGTATAAGGAACATCCAGTTAAACAGAAACAATCGGATCGTTCTTTATCGTAAAATCACGTTGTGCTGTTCAAACCATCTACCTATTATATACCTACATGTATAAAGAAAAAGAGCTAATAATAACCCTGTACAAAACAATAGTTAGGCCTGATTTATAATATTGTATTCAAGCGTGGAGGCCATATCGCAGGAAGGACATAGATATGCTAGAAAGAGTACAGAGGAGAGCTACTAAAATGATATCAAAACTGAGGGATCTCAGTTACGAAATACGCCTAAAAGAATGTGGTTTAATAACACTAGAGGGGATATTGAGAGGAGATCAGATAGAAGTGTTTAAAATATTGAATGGTTATGAAAATATTGTTAAACATTTGTTCTCAGTTAAGAAAGATAGAAGGACCAGAGGACATGAAGTTACATTAATAAAGGAGCAGTGTAGATTAGATATGAGAAAGTTCTCATTCTCACAAAGGACTGTAAATGAATGGAACAGATCATCTCCTGATTGTGTTGGTGCTAGTAGCGTGAATGTTTAAAAATAAAATCGACACATACCTTAAAAGGGCGGGATACACGTAGATAAAAAACGTATTGGACTCTCGATAAGCCAAAAGACTTCCTTGTTCACCTGCCATCTAGAGTTAATTTTCTGGATGGCAATCTATTATAACGTACTGACCGCCCAGTGTTTTTGTGTTGTTGACATTTCGCGAGATCATGTGTGTATTTAGCAGAGCACCGCTTTCGAAGGCGTGCTCTCAGGGACTCGTTACTCAAAACGATTGCATTCAAATTAAATATGCTAGGCCTTCCACGATAGACACATATTAGGCTCTACATTATTACCTGTTAAGGGTTTAAGCGATAATGCGTATACCTTATGGCCTACACGAAACAGGTCATATCGGCTGGTATTAGATTATTATAATACTACGGGATATAGGACCCCCGATACAGGTTATAACGGCGACAAGTCAAAACGGAACCATCTACTGGGTTACGAAATCCGCCAAGTTTATGTGTGAATAAATACATTTTCGTCACTCGTTAGGGGTTGCTGTCGGGATGAACCCACCACCTAACATTGCTGCCACTGTCCATTCTCGAACTCGGGGAATATCAGGGGAACTTTTGAAACTGTTTTAAGCCTTCGATCGCGTCGTTCCCATAAATAAATATACTTTTTTCACCATCCGGGGGTTGCTCTCAGGAGGACCCACCACCTAAAGTTGCTGTCATGTGCCATTCCATAATAGGGGAACTATTTTTGAAACTGTTCTTACCATGACGTCGTTCCCATAAAGAAATGTAATCTACGTTTTGCCTACTTCAATGGATGATTTTGAGTAATCCCAGACCTCATCTGCAACCTTGGTGGTTCTGCAACCTCATCGACGCTGGCATTGTGTAGTGAACGAGACAAAGACAACGTTAGAAACTGCGGACAACTCCCCAAGTGGCGTGATGCTGTCACGTGCGTTGCCGTAGCGACACGTTTCGCAGTGACGTTTTAGGCATTCTTTATAACGTAACCCGTCCAGAGAAACGTTTCTTCGACATCGTACATGGGGAGTGGTGGCCCTGTGGTTAGAGACCAGGCCACACAGCACAGTTGGCTTTCTCATTAGTGGCATTAGTGTTAAAGGAAGGCAGTCTGTTCCTCTACCCTGAATTAGCCAGCGTCGTAACAAGAAGTCCGCTGTGTAGAACATGGGAACATCCTTGAGCATCCAATGATATTGTTGCAAACACGGCCGTATTGCCAATAAAACTTGTATTGAAACTGGATGTTTTGTTTACCATTTGAACAAGCTCCGTGGCCGTATCCTCCAAATTGCGAACGGTGTTACGGGCTTACTAAACACAATATGGCGGGCAATATACCGTCAACATAGTTATTATCATCTTAATCTTAGACATTATAGATATCATACACACGCACGCGCACACACACACACTCACGCATGAGTGCTATGGGAAGAAAAATGGCAAAACATCACACTACTACATAACATTTTCAGAAACTGCATAATTCCACGCTAAACTTATGCTACTAATAAACACGTGAACGTGCCCGATCAATTGCACCGAGACTACAATTTAATATTTGATGACATCACCGTAAAGATCTGCTCTTCATGTACACAGAATTGAGTCTATTGTTGCCATTTGAACATCGCGAACGCTTAATCCTGCAATATACATGCCAGCCAATGCAGTATCAGACACACTCGCTGTTCTTCTACCTTCCCGTCATGGCCACGCCAAGTCCGTCGTCATATTTTGTCATTGTATGAATGTCGTCAAAAATTGTGGACATTCTTAATCAAAGACACGTGTCCATCACCATTCTGGACCAGCCTTTATATACCATAGCAAAGCAAACCGGGTGGAGTTGGCCAACAAGCCGTGGTGAGATTTATTTCATTGGCATGTTGGTCGAAACTGAAGTGGGACCTAGCAAGACACTCGAAGATCGTGTGGATGGACAAGTGCATTCGTGCAAGCTGTTGTTGCGGAGCCTGGAACAGCATACTCGTTCCTCAAGCCTCCCGCGAGGTACGCACTCGACGGCCCGGCATCGACACGACCATCAAGCAATTTTTAATTTATTAATGCTGTACATTTTCTTCAACAACAGAACACACATTTGTTTGCCAGCTTTGTGTTCACTATTTTAGATAACATCCTTATTCCCGAAACTTGTTTCCTTCCAAGTTCAAGTAGGAAAATGTCCATGCAATAACCTGCTTAGTGATATTCTAGTCTCATCTCCACTTACGAGAGGAGGAACTGGATAATAACGGGTAATATTAACTTAATGTTATCTCTTAAAAACTACTCATATTCTCTTGACAACAACATTCAGTGTTTCTGTGTAAAGGTGCATCATGGCATAACAAGGAATTTCGATATTCTTAACAATGGTAACCAGATAAATCTTAGAAATCAAAGTCCCTTGGCGAATTTAATTTGTGTATGTCGAACTGTGTTAAATTATGTTCTGAACTGTTTGTAAGCACAATATGTGTGCTTACCATACTGCTGGCAGATTGTTTCATTGCCTATGTGAACATAATAATGAGTTGTGATGCTGCATTTTAAAACCATCTGCCGTTGTGGCACGAATTCGAAGTATCAATTTTGTGTGCTGCATGATGTTTCTGGCTTGAATGTCCTTGCGAACGTCTCGGCCACCAACAATGGGAATATGATACTCGCTTCTGCATATATCTGAAACACACAGACAATTAACATAGCATTACAAGAAATAAACAGTTTTGTCAAAATAAAGTTACTAACAATAATCACTGTCACAGAGCTAGAAAAATAGTACATCAAAACAAGTTGGGACTTACAAAAGTTGGAACCAATAAATAAGTGAAATAACTGGTGCAAGAGCCTATCTTAACCAGTATCCAAGGTAACTATTGCCAGTAGTCTTATGATGACTGACATTCTGGAAATGCAGAAAGAAACACCAGTGTGGGTAAGTTCACCGATTCTACAGGATGTCTATTCTACAGTTTTCTTCTTCTTGTCGTATCCTTCACACGATGTGTTGCCATTTCTTGGCGCATGTCTTAGCCCGTGACGACGACCGGGTCTTCGTACACGGCTCGTTCAGCAGTCGGCAGCAGAATAGGTGGGGCATTGTCTGTTCTTCTCCGTAGTCACATTCTGTTGACTGCGTCTCATCAATGAAGCCCCACTTCTTCATGGTTGTTTTTGCGCGACCGACTCCGATGCGCGTGCGGTTAAATGATCGCCAGAAAAGCCATGGTTGTTTCATATTTATGCTTGTTTTGCTCATATATTTCAGCCGACTTGAGTGTCAGTCCGGGGACGTAGTTTCTCCTACATCCACGGGGAATGTTCTTCCTCGCGGTCCTTCGTACGGCGTCTACGAACTGGCTGTAGTTTTCTGCAGTCGGTGGTATGTTTTAGTGGCTGCATCTAGTTGTTGCGCAAAACCTTGCCAGTTTGCCTTTTTGAGGTTGAACCTTCAACGGTATGGAATGAGGTGACTACTGCATTCATTTGTAGGCCAATAGGTCGGTGTTGGGAGTGTGGGACTGGGTCCATCACAACCTTGTTGCAGCATCCAGCCATCCGGCTGGTAACAAAGATGAGGTCTGGGTTGTAACCTCTCCGCCATCGGCCACTGTTGAAAGAGCTCGGAAGTTTAGGGTCATGAATTAGACTGAGACAGTGAGTCTCTGCCCAATTTTCTACCAGTTCACCGTCAGTGTTCGTCGTTTTATAACCCCACTGTGCGCTATGACTGCTGAAGTCACCGATGGGGTTGGTAGTTGATCAATGGAAAACGGTTCACCTGGTGGGTTGTAAATCGATGTTACGGAGATTCCATATAGGTCTACTGTAAAAATGTCAATGTTGTTGATGGTTGATAAGGACGTGGCGTTGACAATTGTGCCGCACTTAATAAATATATTGTATACTGCCATATTGTTCATGAGGCCTCTCTATGGCCATGTCCATGTTGGGTATATGGGGTCGTATGTTGTCAGGCTCCCGGTGAGTCTCTTGTAAACACACAATATCACACTTGTGCTTGTTACGTAGGTCAGCAATAAGTTGTTGTTTTGCTGCTGACAGTCCTTCCACGTTAAATGACATGATGCTCAGAGCCGGCCGTGAATAGCGCCCGTGTGTATGACTCCGGCTGTTGACATGGTCTCTAAGCATCGTAGCCGTTCGAGTTGATCGATGTTGTTTGGTGTGAAGATGGTGGCAGAATTGTAGCTATCGAGCAGGACCCACTATGTGCATGCTTCTACCATGGGTCCCTATTCTACAGTCATGGGAGCATATGATTTACTTGGACGAACGACATCATAAACTACCACAACATTTAGTATCATATTTAGATTTTGTTATAAAAGATATCATTCAAGAGGTCTACTGAATGTCATTACTGCTCATGTATTAACACACTTTGATTCAAATGATTTAGGCTGGATTTTCAAAGCATGCCAATTGTTGAAACAAGGAATAATGAAATATATATAGTGCATTGAGATTTATCCCAAACAATCCAAAGAAAATAAGTGATTTTCAAACAATGGATAAAAAAGTAACTATTATAAAACATCAGTTAACTAGATTTATACGACAAATTAAGTTACAATTAATATTTAATTGATTTCCTTTTTAATCCGAGACATCTTCAAAATGATATCAACATATTAATCTAATTTTCTAAAATGTTGCAAATTTTTTAATATTACAGGTATAATAAGAAACTAAACACATAATTCCAAAAGGTGAGTGTTTGTGGACACGGAGCGATTGAGCGACAAAACTTAGAAGTGCAAAATGCTTAGGCCAACAACCACTCTAAAATAACTCATGATTATTTGGTGTTGTTTCATCAGTTTGCAGTCCAAAGAACGTATATAGTATTTAATTTTGGTTCAAACCCCCACCCACCCCCACCATTACAAAGTATAGGATTTTGACCCAAACCACAGTCAATACACACTGGATTTAACTGGCATGACATGATTACCAAGACATTACCCACCACCCTGCATGGTTCTCATATCCACAATAGCATCAAAGTGCATAAAATGGAGGCAGTCTGTTCCTAGTCTTTTATGCATTAATTAATATAATGCTCTTAAGTCTGTGATAAATATGTTGAAGGTTGATGCACACCAAACAGTGTTTAGAAAGGTAAACAAACCATTCAAACATTATTGGGAATATTAGAGAGGCAAGCTGAGTTTACTGCAATGCCCTTTGATGTTCACAGATTTGCCATTTTCCCACATTCGACACAGCAAACGTTCTGTGATACATTACTACGCTGGCTAATTCCGGGTAGAGGAACAAGCTCTCTCTTTAATAATACCTGTTCAAAAAGACAGATGTCACCACTGTTTTGATTTATTTTCCATGTGATACACAGTGACAACCAATCCAACATCCACCCATACATAATGCAATGTATGTTTCAAGACACAATTTACTGCCCCTAGTGACTAGATGTTGTAATGGGCTTAGCCAGACTCGTCTGCCAGTCTTGTGACTGGCAGATGACTGATAAGATAAATTAAAGATGGGTGGAATTTAGAGGGGGCCAGCTGGCCACTAGACTAAGTAATAGTTCAAGGTCTAGGGGCCATATTAATGACTATCATTGGCACAACTGATAGTGAAACAAATTAATTAAATAGCTCAAATGACACTGGACTGTCATTGAAAATACTAAACTGTCCAATAATGGCTGTGACTGACGTGAATGACATACACACAGGCCATTCGTGCACAAAACGGTACACTTTTGATTCATTCAAGACTGACAAAACATTAGTTCTGGCTAAGGGTCTATGTTGTACGGTACACACTTTGACGGGTGTGGCGTCCATCTTGATCTTCCCCCAAGACACGGCCTCGTCCGGCCTTGCTCCAGAATCACTCCCATCAAACTCATTCGCTGTGTTCACAAACACGCAGAAGTCAGCTCCGTTCCGCTGCAGACATACACATTACCTTGGTTATTTTTGTCATAACTACATTATACATTTGTCGAAGACCTCTCAAGAAACTTGTTTTTTTCGCTCTGTATATTTTGGCCACATTGTGCAGCCTTCTTCAGCACACTGAAGTTACGGTTGTGTCACATGACCTATGTCACGTGACATGAGCTGGTGTCAGACTGGTGGGAGCTCCTGGCCAACATCTCTGTGCATTGAAGGCTTCCCTCTATGGATGTTTATTGCCTCCTTTATATTTGATTGCTCCCACATGAGCTCTGTAACAACTGGAACAGCAGTCTACTGAAGAAGGCCTGAAATATACTGATCACAAAAAACAAGTTTTCTGAGAGGAAACTATGACCAGTACCACCAACACGAAAAACAGAGTGAAAAAACCAAGTTTCTTGAGAGGTAAATATGTGAACAAATAATAACCAAGAAACTGGATCCATTCTAGGTACATTATACCTGACATATGTCCTGTTTACTTCCTAGGTCTGTTTGAAACTTTAAACAAAACTGGGCTGAGATGTCGCGTGATCACTGTTGACACCACAGTGAGAACAAATGTACTTTGTGAATCGATCGAAGTAATAATAATAATAACAATTTATTTCTTATATAGCACCCCATCCAAATAATTGTTCTGGGGCGCTTTACAATTGTTAATGCAAATAAATAAATAACATATGATATGTAGTTAAAAATACTAATGTGTTACAACATATACAATCATTACTACTAAGTAAAATCAACTATACTGTCTTAAAATATATAAATAAACACAAGCTATTAAAACAATAAAATAGATTAATTATAATATTAAATTAATTAAAATAAATGTATCAATAATTATGATCATCGAATGTTAAAATAATTTGTGAAAAGATGTTAAAATAATTACCAAGGAAATGTATATGTTAAAATAATTACCAAGGAAATGTATGTTAAAATAATTTGCGAAAAGATGTGTCTTCAGTGCCAGCAGCTGCCATGAAAGTTTTGATGACTCCTCAATTTTTAATCACTTTTATCAGATACTCTTTATTGGATTTGGATGTTTTTATGCATTTGCGTGCATGAGTGCTTGTTCGTGCATACGTGTGTATCATTTACTGTATGCATGTATGTGCATAATTGTTTTCACGCACGATAGAGGAGATGACAGTAATGGAGAACTGGTTCAGAGAGTGGGTAAATTGACATGAGAAGATAAAATGAAGATGGGTGAATTAAAAGAAGAGTTCGGAATGAAGAAAGTGAAAATTAAACTAACTGTACAAGCAGTTTCTGATGGGCAGGACACATACACAGAATAAGTGAGGAGAGATTGATGAAAAGAGAATTGAAACAGAAGATGGTGGTAAAAGCAGATGAGGAAGACCAAAATTAAACGGAGGCAGACGGTTCCTACTTTTTTATTTATTAATTAATATAATGTTTTTAAGACAGTAAATATGTTGAAGGAATACTGCCTGCCAAATTATGTTTAGTAACCTGTAACAATGTTTGCAATTTGGAAGTTTCGAACTCGAAGCTTGTATATACTCTTTAATGTTCAATGAGTTCCCATTTTCCCACACTCAACACTGCAGCCTTCCTGTTACAAACTACTAAGCCTGCTGAGTCCAGGTAGAGGAATGGACTGGATCCCTTTAAGATAGAGACAGCGTAGAGAGAAAAGGGCGTGGGTGAACGATACAAAGTGTGAATATCAGAATATCGTAACAGATCAGTGGCATAGTTAAATACCAGTGTGCCTGTCTTCAAGATTGGCAGATGACTTGCCAAGACGGGTAATTACAACTGATAAGATAAGTGGAATTTAGTGGGAACTAGCTGGTCACTAGATTAACTAATAGTTCCAAGTCTAGGGGCTCACATTATTGATTCACTGGCACAAGTGGTAGTGAAACAAAATGAATGAATCAATATTAATTAAATAAATGGCCTAAAACAAAAGTTTTTTATTTAACAAAACTAAACAGACCAATAATGGCTGTGATTGATGTGAATGGCTGCCATGCCAGCCGTTAACATGCTAAAAGGCACACTTTTGATTAATTCAAGACTGGCAAAAAATTACTTCTGGCTTAGGGCCTGTGATGAGGGCAGAAAAGACAGCCTCACAATGGATCAAGAGGGAAGATGAAGAGAGGTATCTGAGCCTTGTACGTGGTGTAGTGATGATGTCTGTCCACGTACCATGAGGTTGGCATTGCATATGTGGTGTTTCATAAGGCCGCCGCCGAGGATAATCATTCCCGTGTTCTGCGCGTACACAGCCTGACTGTTGAGGCGACGGATGTCTGAATAGAACAACAGTTGGACCTTGCTTTACGGTCACCTTGGTAATACAGCCACGTCGCAATTAAGGTCACCCTAGTCCCAAAATGGCTCCGTATAAAGTAAGTTAGTAACGTACAGGAAATAAATCCCACTAATAATGGTGACCTTAATAGTGAGGTTCCATTGTACTTTATTTGGTTTTTAAATTATTTTTTCATATTTCAGTCAAACTTACCTTTTCTACTTCAGCTAGGGATGGCTCGAATCCCTCCCTCCCCGACCAATGCAAGGTGTCGGACTTGAATGTTTTCGATCGAAAATGGGTATCCTTAGGTGGATACAGTGCCCCCTTTGGAATTTTGCAGCGTATTGCCTGCGCTACAGTGGCGTGCACCATGACCTAGTTTTTTGGTGAGTTTCCCAATTAGTGAACGTCACTGCGAATAACGTTCTACAGCTCCCCCACTTCACTGTCTCCGTTTGCACCACCAATGGCTGCCAAGTGAGGAAACAGCTGATTAATCGCTGTATCGTTGGCGACAACAGATAGAATTCACTGGTTAGTACAAACATCTGAACCCCAAGAATTTCTTTGAAACATCCCATATGACGAAAACGGACTTTCCCTGATTTTAAAGTGCAGCTAATTACAAGGTTCTCTGCGCAAATAAAACACCAATCTAGATATATAGGGGTGTCTACATGGAGAACATTTATCAACTGACCTTCAACAATATCCAGAATGAGCCCTGGATTCTTGTAGGAATGAAAGTAGATCATGTCTCCAATAGACCCGTCAGTGAGCGCAGGACTGAACACAGGAATATTGTTCTGAAATCAGAGCCATGGTACTCCTATACTGAGGTCACCAAACCCCAAATTATCTCAACAGAACAAACACATTTGATGTCATAATTTAACTAACACACCCTAGTGTATGTATGTATCTACGCATGTAGTTACATGATTTTATTACTAGATGCTCTGGGGCTTAAATTTCAAGAGTTCATCCACTTCTCGAAAGAAAAATAATGTTTTTATTTTTCATTTTATTTTTTAACATTGCCATGAGTTACTGGTAAAGGTGTTACAGGTTAATGGACATTAATGGATTCTCATTACAGTGTTTGCACTGCAAATACTGCCAGACAGCAGTAACTAATAAGAATTGACTATGGTTGTGATTCACACCTTGTAACACCAGTAGTAGACTGAATCGGGGTTGTTGATCTCTTTCCCAAGGCGAGCAATCATCTTCGATGGAGTCCATATAACGCCCTGCAACCAACACTTGAAATGTGAATGCTGATGACATGCTAGAAATGAAGAAAACAAAAACAATGGATGAATAAATAGTAACAGAGTTAATGTGTCAACCATGCTAATGTTTTTTTATTATCAGTACTAAATTTTAAATGAAACTAAAATTTATTCGTTAAAAAAATATATATTGATAAACACTAGCTCATTTTAGAGTTTAAACATTGAACCACAACATGTATAAAAGAGATATAGACATAAACGTTGACTGTTTTGTGCAAGTATTTAAGCCATTAAAAGAAAATCCCAAGCATATGACATCGGCTTAACCTGACATCCCACTCATAAAAAAAGACGCTGTCACCGGTACCCATAATGCACCTGTTCTTTCTGCTCAAGCAACATCTGATCAAGAATCGGCATCATCCAATCTTCAAACGCACAGTAGTTGTTATTTGGCACGAGGAGGTTACCAATGCGGTTAATTCCTCTCTTCCGGAGGTCACGACCTTTCAGCTCAAACTTCCCGATATACGTTGGCGCCATGCACTTAATGAAGTCTTCTTCGACACCCCCAGCTGTAGTAACGAGGCAGTCAATCTATGCGGGTGAACAAATTGAATATTACACGTTACAAAGTAAACACTCTCAGTTGTCATAGCAAATTTTTTCCAGCAAAATGTTTGGTGTACAGAAATACAGCTGAACTTCGTTTTACGGTATACTCGGTAGTATCACCTTGCAATTATGGTCACCCTAATATGGTAGCCCCAAAATATTCCTGAAACAGTAAAGTACGGGAGATCAGTGCTGCGAACACGTAACCGGCCACTGCAAAGTGGATATTAAGTCAGAATATGGTAAAATGGAGCTTTTTACCGTTTTGGATTCCACAGATCGTGAGCTTTAAAATGATACACTTACCATGTGGTGTTGAGTCAGAGATCCTACGCAATCACGCACTGCGCTTGATATCATTGTATTATATAGAGTACATTACTACATTTATTAAGAGCTGAGTCGGACACTCATGTCTGAACACGTTTTTATTATTCAACATACAAAACATCAGCAGCAACTTTTAGTAGTAAAACACGTTATAACGGTTACATAGTATCCATCTGATTCCATAGGTGGCAGCACGTTACAGTCTGTAACACTCCTTCCTCTTTAGCCTAAAAGTTACCCGGAAATTTAACAAAGTCCAAGCGTCCAATCAACTTACATAATTACATGTATGTGTGTCCTTAGAGATCCAGAATGTCTCCTGATCGACGCATAGCCACAGGAGTAGATGGTGGTGTTGCCAAAACCACAGTCTTGCTGGGCTGCCCTCCGGCAGGTTGATCTGCTTCTTTCTGAGTATTTGGAGGAATCAACACCTGTTGACCAACACGACAAGACGTCTCTCGGTTTCTGAGCCTCCGTGATTGCCTTCAGCTTCTCTGATGTCGGATGAATACCTTCCGCATCCACTCAACGGATTTCTGAGCAAACGAACATTTTGCCAGATTTACCTGGATTCCACACTTTTCCAAGTGGGTGAGCACTTGATCCAGAACACGGAGATGTTCCTGTTCCGATATAGCCATGATCAAGATGTCATCTAGGAAGCACATGACTTGATCCATACCCTGCAGGATCTGATCCATGATCGATTGGAAGATACTAGGAGCACTGCTTACCCCATATGGCATACGCAGGCAGTGATACAACCCCCTGTGTGTGTTCACTGTCATGTAGGGTTGCGATTCGGCATCCAGTTCCAATTGCTGGTAGGCTTGTGTCAGATCTATTTTGCTAAACACCTAATACCCGGCCAGGGATGCAAACAGATCTTCGACATTTGGGAGTGGATAATGTTCTAATTCCACGTTTTCATTGATAGTGACTTTGAAGTCTCCGCAGATTCTCACCGTTTGGTTTGTCTTTGGCACCACCATGATCGGTGCCGACCAATCATTATGATCTACCTTCTTGATGATATTCTCTGCTTCCAGCCTGGTTAGCTCAGCTTCCACTTTATCTCGAAGCGCATATGGTACTGGTCTAGCCATGCGGAACCTAGGCTGTGCATGATCTTACCCATTCCTTCCTGGAATAATTCTGAGTGTCTAACACTTCCTTTACGGAATCTCCCTCCCTTCCGGTGACCACTGCAAGGATCTCGTTCCAGTTGAGTTTCAAGACTGTTAACCAGTCTCTTCCCAGTAGTGGAGTTCTGTCTCCCTTGACGACAAACGCGGACAACCGTGCTCTCTGACCCTCATACGTCACATTTAATGTCGCGCTTCCAATGTGAGGTATCAGCTCGTGGTTGTATGTTCTCAATTTGACATCACTTGTTTGTACTGTGACATCCGTCCAGTTCTCTTTGTAAAGCGATTCAGGAATTAACGACTTGGCTGATCCTGTGTCCACTTGCATATGTACAGCTTTACCTTTCAGTTCCACTGTCACGTAAATGGCCTCGCCTCGCCCTTTACATGTGTATACTGTGTACACATAGATTTCCAGTTCATCTGGAACTGTGCTGACAAATATCACTGGCTGTGTTTGTGGACCTGTTGTGTTCCTCTGCCCGTTCCGACATTTCCGTGCCAAATGTCCTACTTTTTGGCAATTGTGGCATTCACACTTCTTGTAGGGACAGTTGTATGCCTCGTGTTTATTTCCACAACGATAGCACTCACTTTTCTTGAATTGTTCGTTCCTGGGGATTCTTCTCCAATGACCACCATAATGAGGCGAAGAAGTGACTTTATGCACTGGGACACTGCTATTTTTGTGGTAGTAGGGTTGCGAAATGTCAACTCAGATTTACACGGCAGCTCCACTGCAACGGTCTGTAACACTCATGTTAGATATTAACCCAGGGGAATACATTCCATGTTGTGTTGAGTCAGATATCGTATACAGTTGTGCACTCCACTTCATATCATGTTAGATCTAAACCGGGGCACTTACCATGTTGTGTTGAACCAGATATCGTATGCAGTCACGCACTCCACTTGATATCATGTTAGATGTAAACCCAAGGAAGATGGTACAGTTTGTCTTTGGTCGCCCGCATGGACTCAGGTTAATCTCGTCGTCAGTGGTGCTTGGCAGCGGCTCCTGCTTCTTCTGTATCTGTCAACAACAAACTGACACATCAATATCAATGCAATCTAAATTTCTCTCTTCTTCTTTCATTATATGACCAACATCATTTTGTTGATCATTCTTTGATAGGATTTTCTGAGAATGAGACCACTATTCAGTGAGTCCATCACACAGGGTTGGTACGTTTCCGGGAAAAAACGGTTTTAGACAGGCCAGTAGGAAAATCTGGTATATATCGGTAAATCTGGTATTTACCAGTACTACCCGGGAATAAGTCCATAACTGAGATTACCATTGGCTAGTTCCTGTAATTAAACCTAGTCCATTTAGAAAGATAGTTAATATCCATCTAACGCAAACAGGTTGACTAGTTACTAGTTCAGGTGTACCCTTGTATTTGTTTAAAGCATGAAGTCAATGAGATGAAAGAGTTATTCATCAGTTAGTAAATAAATATCATTGTCATTTTCACAATGAACGGACAGTGCCAAGTACTGCTAAAGAAGTATGCTGACTGAAGTCAGACAGCCTGACCAGTATTGTCAGGTGCCAATTTGCAATCTGTTTAAGGAACAAAGGAAATATTGAGCTCTGGACAGGTTCTACTGCACCCTCTCAGCAAACATTAGTTGTAGCATTGCCAGCCACACCATGCCTTGACATTTAGACTAAGGGACAATCACAGGCTAACTGGCTATGGCTCTACAAACAGCTGTTGCCATTGTGTCCATGAGCCCAAAATCAGCTGCAACTTAATGTTTGAACTTGTAGTCTGCAGGGATCCTCTACTGGGAGGCCATGTACCCCAGTATCAGTAGACCAGACTAGATGTACACATTCTGTCAGGCATTTCGTTCTTGAAGCACTGTCAGTTAGCAACATGAGTGACATCTATGTATGGGGCAGTTTGGTGGAATACATATATATATATATACAATATATATTAATTCATTCTTATTGCAATGGAGCTTCAAATATAATCCTTTTAAGAGTTTTTCTCAGTTATTCCAGTTTTTACGAATATTTGGGTTTTTCCCAGGGCGGGTTTTATCAGTATTTACCAGGGTGGAAAAAACGTGCCAACCCTACGGCATCACAGGTTTTTTTCATTTCCCTGCATGCAATCTTTTACTTCTCCTGGCACAGACACCAGACAGAAGGTACCAACAGCTTATAGTGTCTCTTCCGAAAGACACAGGCCATGTGAGGTAAATGAACTTGCCCAAGTTTTGACCAGGATTCGAAACCCGGTTCCTTTGACTGTCAGTCCAGCATTCTAACTGTTTGACCACCACTCCGTACTTCATCCCATCATAATAAATCTATCAGTATCATAACATGTACTGCAGTCCCTCCTGATTGCAGAAAGTATTAGTGTTCATTGCAACAACACAAGATGCTGCTATGTTTTGGGTGACGGTGTCATTTCTTCGTTGCATAATGACATAATTGGAGCGCTACTAGATGCTACTATACTAACAAATGACATAATGACATAATTGGAGCGCTACTAGATGTTACTATACTAACAAATGACATAATGACATAATTGGAGCGCTACTAGATGCTACTATACTAACAAATGACATAATGACATAATTGGAGTGCTACTAGATGCTACTATACTAACAAATGACATAATTGGAGCGCTACTAGATGCTACTATACTAACAAATGACATAATGACATAATTGGAGCGCTACTAGATGCTACTATACTAACAAATGACATAATTGGAGCGCTACTAGATGCTACTATACTAACAAATGACATAATGACATAATTGGAGCGCTACTAGATGCTACTATACTAACAAATGACATAATGACATAATTGGAGAGCTACTAGATGCTACTATACTAACTAATGACATAATGACATAATTGGAGCGCTACTAGATGCTACTATACTAACAAATGACATAATGACATAATTGGAGCGCTACTAGATGCTACTATACTAACAAATGACATAATGACATAATTGGAGCGCTACTAGATGCTACTATACTAACAAATGACATAATGACATAATTGGAGAAATACTAGATGCTACTATACTAACAAATGACATAATTGGAGCACTACTAGATGCTACTATACTAACAAATGACATAGTGACATAATTGGAGCGCTACTAGATGCTACTATACTAACAAATGACATAATGACATAATTGGAGCGCTACTAGATGCTACCATACTAACAAATGACATAATGACATAATTGGAGCGCTACTAGATGCTACTATACTAACAAATGACATAATGACATAATTGGAGCGCTACTAGATGCTACTATACTAACAAATGACATAATGACATAATTGGAGCGCTACTAGATGCTACTATACTAACAAATGACATAATTGGAGCGCTACTAGATGCTACTATACTAACAAATTACATAATGACATAATTGGAGCGCTACTAGATGCTACTATACTAACAAATGACATAATGACATAATTGGAGCGCTACTAGATGCTACTATACTAACAAATGACATAATGACATAATTGGAGCGCTACTAGATGCTACTATACTAACAAATGACATAATGACATAATTGGAGCGCTACTAGATGCTACTATACTAACAAATGACATAATTGGAGCGCTACTAGATGCTACTATACTAACAAATGACATAATGACATAATTGGAGCGCTACTAGATGCTACTATACTAACAAATGACATAATGACATAATTGGAGCGCTACTAGATGCTACTATACTAACAAATGACATAATGACATAATTGGAGCGCTACTAGATGCTACTATACTAACAAATGACATAATGACATAATTGGAGCGCTACTAGATGCTACTACCGGTATACTAACAAATACATTATACATGTATTAATCAGAGATTTGTGATAACTATGTATCACAAAATATTTTCTGAAAGTGTGTGTTCAATCAGCAGGATGTATCTGTAAGTTTACTTAATGTTACTAATGGATGTCAAAGTTAACCGAGAAGAAACTAATTCTGTGGGCTGTGGGAAGCGATAATTAACCCTTTAGACCTCAAGTTGGCTAACCCTGCCCACAGAATGATACTTTAAGTCAGCCAAAAGTAACCATGTAATGCAGTATTGTGCAGAGGTGTCATCTAGTGGATAGTTTTGAAACTACATTTGAACATACAGATCTCACATTTTCATGTTTTGGGTCATATAAGTTGGGAAACGTGGACTTTTAAAAAAACAGCCAAAGTCTAAACTCTAAATAGGCTTGGGTAAGGATTTTTCAGTGAAATTTACGTATTTCAATTTGTACTCCAACCCTTGCGAGTTGCGATTATATGTATTGAAATCAAATTTGCACCACTAAAACTTCAATATGTTGTCTGTTCATATGTAAAATGTTGTTACGATAACTCAAAAACTACGAGTTCAGTAGGCTTCCTAAACAACCCATGAATCAACAATCTACAGGCCGTGGTGACATGCTGCTTGTGCTAAGATGCTATGTTATTACACTGGCGATGAGAAAAACATTGTGCTCCGGTCAGGTCGAAAAATGAAGCATAAATCATGCTTCTTCACAGACCTCGCTCCGCATCAATTTTAGTCATATTTAGTCAGAATAAAGTTTATATTGATGAGGAATGGTAGTTCGACTGAACAGGGATAAGCACTCGTCCGAACGAAGAAGAATGTGCCGGCCACATGCTAATGTAACATAAGCCTATGCATAGCTGTCACCTTTTGCTAATAATTTCACTGTTTCACATCAGATCGGCTAGTTCTTATCACCAATCGATTCAGCATTAAATTTGGAATCAAATAAATGTTGTTTTGTGAAAATTACATTTAATTTGTTGCAGAGCCGACACTTAAAAGGTGAAAGATTTGCAAATTTTATTCGAGTATCAATGCTTAGCGCAGCATCGGTAGATCGCTTGTTACTCATGCCATTAGTTAAAGGAAATAAAAACAAGTTATTAGCTAAAATCCGTTTTCCATGTGTACACAAAGTTTAACATTGTATGTAACAATTGAGAACATTAAAAAAATACAGAAAAATACATTTATAGCATAAAGTCGATTTTAAACACACCTGTGTAGCGATTGCCACGAAAAATTTAAATTTAATGAGCTAGGCGATAACGTGGTATTGTGAAGTCACCTATGACCCACACTCGCATCAGGCCAACCCTTTCCATGCATTCAGAGCATGTTTACAAGGATAGCTTTTGGGTCGAAACGAGCATCAGAATGAGTTATTGTGCAATATTCCGATGTAATACAAACACTAGTCATCATAGAGGAACAAGCAGTTATCTTACGGTTCTACATGAATCCAATTTTATTCAAAACAGTGAATGCGAATGGGCCGACTTTCAAATTGCATTCATGATCTACGGATACCCATGGGAAATATAATTTTAATTAATATAATTATATAATATCTATTTACACTACTTTGGAAATAATGTACATATATACGTTATATATCAAATTAAAGCAAAGATAATAACATATAATAAAGTAGTGTCAATGGTGGAATGCATGGAGGGTCGAGATCGATGACAATAACTTTAATAAGAACGTATGATGGTTGTTTCTTTATTTAAGTGGCCAAATAATTTTTAAATGTACACTAATATATTTTAAAAACGAATATCCAAATTTACAAAAAAACAGTGTTTGTCTTAAATATGCGAGTACAGATAGTTTTAATTAAATATTGTTTTATAAATAAAACATTTATACGTATAGAAAGCAAGCTATATTTCTTACAGAACTTAACTCTGTAACTAAAGTACATTAGAAATATCCCATACTTTCTTCATGTAATTACTTTATTATGCTGTAATGGTTGTTCTGGTTTCAGGTCCAGAACATTTTTAGTTTTGACAATTTTCCCTGACTCAAGGTGATCAGAGAAAGGAAACCCATTCACAAAGTCAGATAAAAACCAAACAACATGACATAGCTCAATGAAACTTGTTATAATGTCCACATTTCAAATTTATCTTCCAGGTGTTCATATTTTTATTTGTGTGTTATATTTTTAAATTTTTGGCTTCTGCCATGTGCTAAACTGCCAAAACAACACATTTCCTCACTTTGAAAACATGGTATCTCGAAAAACTATCATTCACATCCATCTCATATTTTGCATACTAATTGTATATGTTGTTGTCCTTGGACAGGTGTAATATTATGTGATTCTAGATATTAATTAAAAAGTTGTATTAAGACATAAATGGCATTTTTATAACAAAATGCTTGCCCGATCCTACTCTAAAGTAAAGAAATAAACACTTTCCGTGCACTAACCATTTTGTTGATTTCATCCACTGCCAAACCAAAGTTGGTGGCTTGAAATCCGGAAGTCTTAAAAGTTGAGAGCAGCTCATGATAGTTGACCCCCTTGTTGAAGTCATAACCTTGAACTTGGACCTTTTCGACTGGCAGCTCACCACTGGCAACCAGGACAGCATTCGCTGCCAGAGCAGGCACCTGTGATGCCATCGGTCAGTTTTTGTTTATGTGCTCTCTGCAATGTACAGACAGGCAACCAATTTACCAAGGCTAGATCCAAGTATGCAATATCAAGTCAATTACAATTACTTTTCAACTGGCATTTTGTTTACAATTACACTCCTAAAATTGTCACATCAATTATAATTATACCACTAAATCTTCAATAGCAGTTAATCTGCAATTAGATGCATCAATCAATGGGTCCAAACTCCCAAAGTTTCGGGCCAAAGGCAAAGACAAATGTCACAAAGACTCAAAGTCGCCTAACAAAAACGGGTATATTGCCAAGCTTGTAAGGATCACTTACATTTACAGGTGAATGGGCTGATTTAGGCCATTGGTCTTTGTTGGTGCCCATATCCCAGGCTGTTCCAGTGCTTGTCGAGTCTGGCCGTAAACTGTGTGACGGTCTTGGCATCTATCACATGTTGTGGGAGCCTGTTCCACGGCTCTAACTGAGAAGTATTTCTGTCTGGCCAGCAATCTTGTTCTTTGCTTGAAAAGTTTTCTCGTGTGTTGCCGTACTGTCACTCTCCTGGAAGAAGTGATGAGCTTCAACTTTATAGAAGTGACGAGCTTCAACTTTATAGATTCTGTTAAATATTTTATACGTTTCAATAAGGTCGCCTCTCTAACGCCGGTATTACAATGAATGTAGTTTCAGTTGTTGTAATCGTTGTTCATACATGAGCTTTGCTATGCTGGTAACCAGCTTGGTTGCTCTTCGCTGTACCTTTTCGGAGATGTCAATGTCCTTTGCCAGGTATGGGCGGACGTATGCCCAGTTGGGTGTCACAAATGATTTCGTGGTCATGTGCTTAAAAGTTCTCTATATCATGCCAAGAGCTTGCATGGCTTTCTTTGCCGGTTTCTGGCATTGCACTGTCGGTTTTAGGTTAGTGGTCACCCACATCCCAACATCCTTTTTGGCTCCAGTCTTGTGTGTCATAGTGTACGTTTTGTGTGACGGTTTCCCCACTTGCATTAACTTCCATTTCTCAAGGTTGATTTGTAACAACCATTCTTTACTCCAATCTTCCAGGGTGTCAATGCCAGATTGCAGTTGGTCTTGGTCTTCCTGGTTACGGATCGTTGTGTATAGGACTATAGCTTTGTGTCATCGGCAAACATCTTGATGCTGCAGTGGACCAGGTCTGGGATGTCATTCGCGTAGAGGATAAAAAGAAGCGATCCTATCACCTATAGGCTATGTCAGATCCGTGGGGAACTCCACTGATGAGGGTTTGACTAAAAGGCGCACGTCCACACACTACCACGAAGTTAACAAACGACCACATACGACCATGTAATATAATGTGTTGGTACATAGTTTGGCCGTTGATGGTATATATATATATATGGTTTGTGTGTGCATTATTAAAAAAATTGAGTCTATTTCACCCAGGAGTTACACAATTTAGGCATTTTATCCGATCTTCCGGACGAGCATGTAGTCTTCACACAGTATCGCCACCTGGCGAATGAAACCGGCGAGTTACCATAACTATAATAAAAGTTGCGAATGTTGTTACTCCAATGTGAAGAACACATCTGAAATTTTGCGAGTTGCACACACATACCTCCTACGTGCCACCAACAGCCCGCTTGGTTACAAAAATTACACACATTTTGGTCGTGCGTGGACGTTCGTCTTTTACTAGTTTAGTCAAACCGACTGATGACAGGGGCCCATTCTGATTCTGACTTAGATCCATTGAGTACTAATATTGCCTCACCGTCTCATTACACACTAAAGGGGCATATATGAATACAACACTAACCGTAACACCATGAATACGTTTTAATCATAATCATCATCATGCAACGACAAAACAGGAACCCGCGAGCGTCCGCTATCCATGCAATACAACATCATCGACGAAGTTACAGGCGAGCGATAATCTAGTAGATGGGTGACTTTTTTTGCGCTACTCACCACAATACCAGTCAATTTCTTCTACAAATCCAGCAAATTAATGAATGCGTATACACGAACCTTCTGAATGAAAGCTTTGTTACTTTATTTCTCGGTTCAACGAAAAGTGCATTTTTTAATCAAGCACATGGACAATTTACCATTCTATACGCCCCCTACCAGAATTGTAGCGAACTACACAAAATTGATGTGGCTATATACCCGGTTGCTTATTTCTTGTTAAACGGGAGTGAGAGGGAGATAGGAGATATAGTTGTGAAATACATTGCAACCATTACTACATGGTATAATTTAAGGGAAAAGTAAACGTGTCCGATTAATGTTGGTAATGCTTTCATTCTGTATGACTCGACAAAAATATTAGATATGTGTAGGCTGCGGGCTAAAAAATAAACAAGTATATAACCTTATGGTAAACATGGTATGTGTGGGAAATAGAAAATAGAACCAGGAGACTCATCTAAGGCAGTGGTAGTCGCTATCGAGGAGCCATATTTTGTGCTAGAAATTTAGCTGAATCAATACAACGCCGTAAACAAATTCTCCTGGAGAAAAAATAACATAATAAAAATATATGATTATGTACACCCGTATATATACGTACGTAGAAAAGGTATGACAGTGTGTGTGTGTGTGTGTGAACATGCCCACATATTTACATAGTTTGTGGTTTAGGCACCGTTTATTATAAAATATAACAAAACAGTCCATAATTTTTTTTATTATTCTACATGATTTCTGCGAATCATTTTCTGTAGAATATCAATGTACTACAGTTCGATAGGATATTTAGTTATTATAATAAAAAAAATATATATATATCTCAATATTGTTTTTGTAAAATATCTGAATATATAGTCAGATATTCTTTTAATATAAATCTTTAAATTCACATAAAAAATAATATTTTTGTTTGCTAAGTGTTAAGGTGATGGTGGAATCGAATGTAAGAATCAATTACAAAACGATATGTAGTATAGTGCAGTGTCTTTACACTGTTGAACAATGAGTCCAGACAATGTTGTGCTATTACTATATATAGTATAGTGCCGTGTCTTCAGACTGTTGAGCAATGAGTCCAGACAATGTTGCGCTATTACTATATATAGTATAGTGCAGTGTCTTCAGACCGTTGAGCAATGAATCCAGACAATGTTGTGCTACATATTACTACATGTAGTACAGTGCAGTGTCTTCAGACTGTTGAGCAATGAATCCAGACAATGTTGTGCTACATATTACTATATATAGTATAGTGCAGTGTCTTCAGACTGTTGAGCAATGAATCCAGACAATGTTGTGCTATTATGTCTGTGTCAAAGAGATTACCCACCTGCAAAATATTGATAAGAAAAATGTGTATTATTGTTTACAGTGGATAATCTGTCATCAATATTAATTATTTCCTATAATTTTTATAACTTATTTATTAGACTGTTTTAACTTATTACATTATTTAATCTAGTTATATTTCTAACTGATTTCCTTTTAAAAGCTGTGTATTTTTTATACCTATTTATATGTACCAAATGTATATGGGTTTTACCTGAAATAAATGTATTCGTATTTAACACGTTGCGTTTAGGCCAGTGCCACAATACATCCTCCTAGGTACTGAGGTTCACTGTCTCTTTCTATGTTCGTTCACTTTCTTGGAAGGGAGAGAGGAAAAATAGGGAGAGCGGTGCTGTTTGAGTTTTTGGAGCATCAACGGGGGTGGGGGTACAGTTTTGGAGCATCAACGATGAGCGGGGGGGGGGTTACCATTGAGGGTCTCAGGGTGGTGCAGCTGGAGATATTTTGGAAGCCTGCAATGGCAGGTCAAAACCCCCCCTCCCCCGAAATCAATCACGCTACGGGCCTATATTCTAATACAAAATAGAAAGTACACCAAAATAAGAGGACACAAAATAATGTACTGGTAATTCTACTGGCGCTGAACCACCCGCGACCAAAAAGTTAGCATTTGGAAAGCTGACACATAGATCCATGGACTGGGCCTATAAGACTACTATTGCAACTTATTGATGTTTACACCAAAAAGTATATTTAATTATGTTTAATCAGGTCTTTGCTCTAACACTACTTACATGGGATTCCCGAATACTTGAATGCGTAAGTGTCTAATCCATATCGTCACAAAACTGTGAACGAATTATATTTTATTAATTGATTTATTCAAACATTCAATCTGCACTTGTATAGACTATTTACGGTTGAACAGACACACGCACATTATATAGTAAAATATAGTGATAACACAAAAACGCTGGCACACAGGCATGCACATACGCGCACACAGCATACCGATCCATCACCGATATATTTTGTGTGAAAATTATTTAAAATATTATTATTATGGTTATTTATACGTGTGCTAACAGTCAAAATATTAAAGCCAAACCTTATTATCCACATAACCCGGGGTCAAAATTTTAAACAGACCAGCTATTTCATATATATATACACACACACATATATATATATATATACACACACATATATATATTTACCAATGGTTGGTATCCTTATCCATCTGACATGCAGGACTTGTTGCTGAATAAAGCTAAATGTATAGTAAACTCTTGTTAACGGTTGTTAAATCTTGGCCGGTGTTCTAAAATTGTGTTCAGAGTGTTTGTTTAAATCTTAAGTTCTCATCTAAACAAACAAAGGTGGCACCAACGCGTGAGCACTGTTCGGGTGGCTCACAGCTGGTGACTGAGCGAGTACAGTCGTTGTCCCAGTGTCTCCAGTCTGTCTCGATACTCCAGCCTCTCATAGTTGTTAGCGGGGACGCCCTGGAAGCCGTACAAGGCCCCGAACCACGCGGCGGCGATGGCACCCGTGCTGTCGCTGTCGCCGCCGTGGAAGACGGCGTGATCACACAGCTTATGCCATGACGACCCGGCGGCAAGGACGGCGTCGTAGGCGACCATCGGGGCGTCGTGGCCGCTGCTGCCGGCATTGCCGCTGTAGCTAAGCGACTTGTAGAACTTATCACGGGCGCGAACGCCGTAGTCGGGTGGAAACTCGGGCTCGGAGCAACCGTCGGTGATGCCTCGATATGTCAGGTAGTTGGCCCACGCGTCGCTGAAGTAATACCACATGTTGACGTTCTCCTGCACGTACCTTCCTGTGTCGACGATGTACTGCAATGCCCGTGGGAGGACCTCCATGAGTGCGGCGCCCCACGACCGCGGCGCCTTGCCCTGCACGGCGTACGAGGTAAAAAGTGCAGCGGTAAGTGAGCCGAGGAAGCCGGTCGGGTGATGGTGCGTCATGCGACCAGCCTCGATGCTGACGGCCACCAGATCGTCGAGTTGCTTCGGGGCTGGGTATCGCAGTCCGATACACATGGACCTCATAGCGGCGCCACAACCCCCGCCACGCTGATTGAATGCTATCCGGTAGCCGCCCGGTTGTGTCGGACTGAGGACCGATAAGGCCGTCATGCATGTTCCACCCGGAGCGCGGAAGTCCATGTCTCGCATGCTCCTGATGTAGTCGACGGCGAGCTGAGGACAACACCAACACGTTTACGCAGTTTGCACCGACACACATGGATAGTCACATTACACAGCATGAATGACAACCAGCTTACATGAAGCAACTAACTGTGGACTTAAGTTATCACCATTAAGGTATTTTGTTCGTAAATGCGTTCACAGTGGAGCCATCTGGAGATTTGGTCGCCATTCAATTTGCCGTTTCGATATCTTTCTCTGACAGGTAGAAAAACATATTATATTGGGCACACGTAAGTAAATATCTCGAACTAACCAACTCTGTTTTTTTAATACATTACGAATTGGTCAATCATATGTCTATGTTACAAGAAAGTGATTGAAGAAACGTAGAAAGAGCAAGTGGACCTCGAGACCTGGGATGAGATACTGCCAGGTAGCCGTCAAAGTTAGCGTATTACTTAATTTATGGGTGACAGTAAGACAGTATGAGTAAAAGGACTGTCGTTTTCTGCTGCAACCAGACGTAGAATTAATGTACTACATATTAAGTTAATTGTGGCACGAAAAACTGCGAATTTATTTACAACACGTTAGTCGGTGTTGTAGGCATACCTAGCGGTAAGATAATGTAGGAGACCCAAACAAAACAAACTATTACTGAGAAACATAACTAGTTACAGTTTTATATCAGTAGCCCTCACACAAACCTGAAGGTAGAGTTGCTCACGATCACTGTTTGGGCCGCCCGATGACGCCACCAGTGCTTCAGCTGTGGCCAAATGCATGACGGTATCGTCGCTGACGATCCACTTCGGAAGTGCCACGTCAATGTTGTCGATTCCCCCGAGGTCAGCAAGCTCCTGGTGGATCTGCTCTCCCGATGTACAGAATTCCCAGTCTCCTCTTTTGTATCCGAGCGCGTCTCCGACTCCACTGAGAACCATGCTGGCAACGAAACATGACTGGAGATCAGTCATGGCTGCCTACAATAACAATATTATTATTACATGTTGAATTGTATTGATCGTTCAGGGACTCTTACACCAAAAGTTGCCACATTTTGGCAAGGAAGTTGAATGATTCCGATTTCCCGCTCCGCTATTACCGATAATATCCACGATTTTAAAACTTTTTTATTAGTCTGGGTGTTGGCCAGTGAAGTGTGCATTAGGGTCTGCTCGATGTTTTTTTTTACATTTTTGTGATGTTCAAACATTCAAAGTCAATAATTCGAAGGATGCCACTCTGGTACCTTGAGTAGTTTTGTATGAACTCATTAATATGCAAATTAGTCATCGCCATTAAAATATATACTACTTTTCAGAATATCTCGAATTGTAAACATCAAAACAATCAAAATCATGTGTCCAAACACATGTTTTCGTGGTATCTGGATATGATTAGGTCAGCAAAATAAAAAGCATCCGGAGTTATTGGAATATCTTAGTGATATTATTCCTTTGACAGAATATCTTTCTCATTGCCTTGATAATGGAGACCACACACGCTGCAACTCTATTTACAGAGGGCAATGGTTATACATTCCAGGAGTTGAAATGTGGCGAATCCAGATCCAAATAGATGTATGAATGCTGTGGTATGAAATTTGGGTTTCCCGTGCTATTGACAACTGATAATGACGTGGACAGGTCTTTTCCCAGAGCATGATGGATGCCGTTGCCATTAAGATGGAACCGTACTGCCTGTCCCAAAGCCTATCCAAATGTATGCAGCTGGATATAAACTTGACAAGCTCATAACTCCCAACGATCGGAAACACATTGTGAATCATGCATGGCTTTGATCCCTTTTCCACAAAGCATTTTGCACAAGGATCAACAGTTGCGTGTCAGGTTCTTCGTGGTCATATTGGCTATAGCATATCATAGTTGCACCTAGTGACAACAGCTAGGGTGTCTGAAGTGTCAAACATTTCTTTTCAACCTAGGTAGTGGAGCTTTGCAACCTTAATGAAGAGAAATACAAATAGCTACTCTATGTTGATATCATCGCGACGGAAATATTTCCAGTTTATTGACACCTTGTTGTCCCGTGTTACTTTCCTCAGAATCCCGTTACCACGCTTCTCTCTTGTGGATTATTTGATTCTGCTGGTGAGGTATTTGTCCCGATCGACGCTAATATTGTTGGAGTGAACTAAATGCTTTCTGATGTGCGGAACAACAAAAATGACTGCAAACTCATTAAACGTGACGATGTTGGTTGTTGCATCTTTTGACAGTGATCTTCAACCGTCACTTTCAATGTTCACTCCTCAGTTAGACCACCACTTTATAACTCTATGTCATGCCTCATTTTGACGGGGATAATTGTAATTGCAGAACGTCTGCGGAATAGCGCAGTTTCGAACATTCATCATTTGGTGGTATCCTTGCTTGACCTTCACTCCACACTTACTGCACCACTTGATAGCTCCACGTGGTATCCAGTATTTACGGGGAAAGAGTAGGCTTTCCAAAGGTATAGAGGCTGTGCGTGTGACGTCACCATTTTTGCTGGCTGCCATCTTGCAGTACAAGCGCTGGAGTACAGACCGCCCCGCGCGCACCCGCATTGTGAATGTTTACTGATGCAGTAAATCTTTTCTTTTCATCGTTACACCGTTATTCGCGAAGGATGGTAAACTTTTGTGGAGTATTTGCTTGCGGCAAACGAGCTGACAGAGACAGTCATTTGTCGTACTTCAGACTGCCCACAATTCGCCATACGCAGGGGGAACAAACTCGACAACTTTCGGAGGAACGACAGCGTGTCTGGCTTTCCAACATAGGCCGGTCAGACATTAAGCCGTCCAACTACCCATACACTCGTGTATGCTCGTTGCACTTTGTGACTGGTAAGTAAGATTAATGTTAAGGCCGTGTAAATTATTAAATGTTACATACATCAAATGAAGTCAGGTTTATGTAACTAACAGCCTGTCTATCTAACAATAACAGCCTGTGTCTGTGTCGGCCATGCCCATGGCTTTGCCTATCACCTATGGCTATGCTATTGGCTGTGTTTTGCCATAAATTCCATAGCAACCATAGCCTATGTAATTGATTGACTAGCAAATTTATAAACATAGAATTATACACTTCTTTATTAATATAATATAATAAAAAATATAACATTGACTGAGTAACACTAACATTTTATACAGTAAAATACCTGCTGACAGTTTTATGGATGTATTAGTCACAATTTGTATTGTGTATCAATGCTACAGTGGGTTTTAAGCCATAAGACAATTTCAATACACATTACATATTTATTAAATATTCTCAGTGCATGTTTTAATGTGTTTTATATATTGTTTTGTAGGCAAGCCTGCCAGTTTGTATGACAAAACAAACTGTGACTGGGCACCCACCATAAACCTTGGCCACGACAAGCTCAAGCCGTCAGATGGAGCAACCAGTTTGTCACGATATGAGCGCAAAGTTGATCGTGCTGCTAACAGAGCTCGCCTAGACATGGCCAACACGCTACTGTCCATGCAGACCTCCTTAGTGGAAGACCGGGCACATGATGTAGTACCACCAGCAGCGGACGATGATACAAAAGAGTGTCAGACTGATATGAGTGGGGATGTGGTGCGTGGAATGGAGGAAGAGATGAGGAGGCTGACGCTAGAGAACAGCAGCTTAAAGCTGGAGTTGGCATCTGCAAAGTTGACTGAGTGCAGCTTAGCCGGCAATGACAACAAAGTGAATTTTCTTTCCGGCCTTCCAACTCACTACATCCTCATGCAGCTGTACAACTTTGTGTCACCGCGTCTACACGAAACACACAGATCATCCCTGACCAAGTTTCAGCAGTTATTGATGACATTGATGAAGCTCTGCCTGAATGTGTCGAATGAACTGTTGGGTTTTCTGTTCAACGTCAGACAGTCAACCGTCTCAAGAATTTTCTTGAACACACTTGATGTTCTGTACGTCATGATGCAGCCACTAATTATATGGCCAGGACGAGATGAGTTGAGGAAGACGATGCCGATGGAGTTCCGGCGTTATCTCGAGTCAAAAGTTGTGGTAATCATTGACTGTTTCGAGGTGTATATCGAAACACCATCAAACTTGGAAGCAAGGTCACTGACTTGGTCTTCCTACAAGCATCACAATACGGTGAAGTTCCTCATAGGAATTATGCCACAAGGGACCATTTCCTTCTTGTCGAGAGCTTGGGCTGGCCGAGTCAGTGACAAGTACCTCACCGAACACTGTGGTTTCCTCGACCACCTCCTCCCAGGTGACGTTGTGATGGCCGACAGAGGGTTTGATGTGAATGACAGTGTGGGACTGATGATGGCAACCATCAAAATGCCTGCCTTCACAAAGGGGAAGAGCCAGATGCCAGCAGTCGAGCTTGAACGATCACGAAAACTCGCTCATCTGCGAATCCATGTTGAGCGTGTTATTGGCCTGCTTCGTCAGAAGTACACCTTTCTGGGAGAAACAGTGCCAATTGACTTTCTCTTCGTCAATGATGGAAAAGGAATCACCACGATTGACAAAATAGCCACTGTCTGCTGTGCACTTACAAACTTGAATGGGCCCATCGTTCCATTTGACTAGTGAGATTGCACAATGGTAGGAGATGGCATGTGTGGAATGATATCCAAGAAAAAAGAAAAATACAAAAAAATAGCATGTCTGACATGTCTGCGGTTTTTCATTTCACGTGAAAACCCTAGCTGCACTGATGAGTCCTGGGGGGACGAAACATGTCTGTTTAATATTAGTTGCTGTATAGCACCAGGTAGCTATAATTTTGTGTAAAGACTAAAGCTTCTGGTAAGAATAACATTTACAAATTTTATTATAATTAACTTTTGAATGGAAAACAATAAATGTTTGAAATTACATGTGTAAATAAACATGCTCTAAAAATAAATACACATTTACATTATTTTTGGTTGATATTTTATATATCTGGATTTTAGGTTGAACCTGATTATATCAATATAGACACCAAAAGGAATAATTATTTTTGTGATGAAAGTGGTATGCTGTAATTGGTGTCACTGTGATTGATATGAATATATATATTGTAATTGCACCTGTCTGTTAGTAACATGTTTCGTCCCCCCAGGACTCATCAGTGCAGCTAGGATTTTCATGTGAAATGAAAAACTGCAGACATGTCAGACATGCTATTTTTTTTTTTTTTCCTTTTTTCTTGGGCATTCATGATTCAGCGTTTCTCCATTCTCTGTTTGCGTTTGTTCTTTCGGCATTCAGGGCAAAACCACTTTCCCTTTGGTTCCGACAGCACACCCACACACGTAGTGAAACCATTCATACTGACAGCTGTCACTGTCACAGGCCACCATCTCGCCACACTCCTCCTTTCGGCAGTAACACCACACTGCTTGTACAGCCTCACCAGTGTTCACAGTGTCCGAGTTCACAGCACAGCCAACCAGGGGTGGACGTGTGTGGCATTTTCCCAGCAGTTCAGGTAGCACACCTACTCGGAAGAAGTGTCGGGCTTTTGGTACCATCTCTTCCCAGAGAATGTTATCCTTGTAGATAGGACCTCTGTGTCCACACAACAAAGTCTCCATAGCTGTGCCCACACACAAACAGCTGACACTGTACCTGGTAGTAGTAGGCATGTCCTTTTTGTAAGTGTAGGGTGCCATCTGCATTCTTTGCCAAACATGTGGCGCCTTCCTTTACCTCACTCAGGACCTCGTCACGCACGAGGTAGGGGCACTTCACCTCGAGACTGCCTACCCCACAGCAGTCACATCGGACGACTCCATCGGGAGAAGCCCCAATCTCTGGATATCGGTTGTGGATGACTAATCCAGAATCTGGAGAAGTTGGCATGCCCGGTCATCGTCTTGCGATAAGCAGCCTTCGCAACGTTCTCATGCTTGATGCCCCATCGTATGGCTGGTGTGGTCAGGTGTCGATCCGGGTAGCAGATGTCCTTGATCGCACTTGGTGCTGGTTGAGAGGGGTCGGTGTGGCACACTTTGTGAAACCTTGATGCCAGCCCTGAACTTTGGCCACAGTCGTGAGTTGGCCTGAGCCCTTGTCGCCATCTCCACTGCCTCCGCCTGTTGAAGTGTGACAGCCAACGTGACAGACGAACACTTCTCCAGGACGACATGGAACGGCTGTTTGTACAGCTCATCCTGGAACATGTCTGAAAGCACTGCTGGAAAATTTACCTGGGCCTATTTGGGAACAAACCCATCACTGTACGGAGGCAGAAGGGACAACACAACAGGCTTTGTGTCACCCAGACTAAGTCCACGGAAAAAGCTGTCAAGCTCAGCATGACTTGGTGCGGCGATGTTCTTTGGTTGACGAACCCGAGACGAGACTGGCGACCCACTGGCAATGGCTTCGTCCAGTTGCTTTTTTTTGGTCAAGGCTGACGTGAAATCGATTTCACCAACCTCTCTGTAACGAACCTCTCGGTGAGTTGCTGGCAGCAGCCAATAAGCTGGCTCTTGCTTCACAGTCTTGCTGTCACGGATCTTCACGGTAGTATCCACCGCAAAGAGAAGTGTGGCGATGTGAGTGCAGGCCTCACCCAACCCAGCCATGCAGTCACAATGGGCGGTGCAGACAGTCCCAGCTTTATCTGCAATGATCCATGGCTGCAATGGCTTTTCGCGAAGTCTCTGCGAATGAAGTACCTGTCAAACAGTGTAAAATTTTAGTACGGTGCAAACTAAATTTAGAATTGTTGACAATGTTATACATGCACAAATTAGGGCCTTAAAATACATAAATATATAGCTGTAAGGACTTAAGTCATGGTTGTACCTACTTATCTTCTGCATAACAAAGTTGATGCATAAAGCAATTAATAATAAAAACAGTACTTAATAAAAAATATATCCAGCCTTTTATGCTTATAAATATAGGGACCTACTATTTATAGTTACACAATAGCCATAGGCATAGCCCCATAGGAAAAAGGGCATAGCCATAGGTATAATTGCATGCACATATTTTATTGCAATTAATTTTATAGTCATTCTCATTAAGCTATTGTAATATTATTAATAGGGGGACTACCTACTTATCAAAACTAGATGTCTAAATTTACTGAAATCAGCTTACTTTCGCTCGTACAATGTGGTAGCCATTTTTCACAAAAACCGCCACATCGCTTATCCATCCTGACGTCAGCTGGTTGTACGCCTCTAGGCTCTTCCACGCCTTCATGTCTTCCATGGTGTAGAAAGATTTGTTAAAAATCAAGTAGTTCACTATGTCTGGGTATGATACAGCTGGGAAGCATGCTTCCTTCTTAGACTTAGACCATGCCGAATTCGGCAAAGAATACGGATCAACGCTATCAACGATTCGTAACTTATCTAAATACCTCTGCTTTGTCAACACATCTAATGTGTCAACATACGGAACTTTAACTGTCTTTGAAGCCATACTGCACAGTGCAACGACAAAGAAAACAATTTAGCGGCTCAGTGAACACACACAATGCGGGCGGTTGCGAACGGTTCGCTTGTACTCCAATATGGCCGCTGGGGGTTGTGTGCGCGCATAGTGCTGACGTCATTAGACACCCTCTATATGACGTGACCATGCATTTTTGGTGAATCATAGTTACAGATCATTAAGGGTTATGATGGAAGTAAAATATTGACATGTTTAGTGGAGGCTATATGCATGCCAGTGAAGATACACCTGGAAATAAAATATTCGAGTAGACCGTTTCATGAAGATTGTATATATTAGTTAATGTGTTATTAAAAATACTGTAGAATTTTATCCCGATACTCACAAAGTACATATACATAGTGTGCATTTTGACTTTAAAACAGTAGCAATTAATGACATAATACTGATTGAATTGGAGTGAAGTAATAGCTGTAACATGTGTAGTAAAACATCTTAATAATATTCCTTATAATTTTGGCTAAATATACTTTAACCTTTTCGAGTATACCTAAGTTATTTTATATGTTATTTTATACCTAAGTTATTTTATTTTAATCCTAGATCATATCATTACATTGCATTGATAATTATGTCTATTGCTGTTTTTAAGTTTTTCAGATTCTGCCAGAGCAGTAGGGATTCCCATTACACAATATAGTTACAACCCACATGGAGGCATTCTGTTTGACACTGGGAAAATGGCAGGCAGAGTGCCTGGGCTAGACCAATACACAGATTTACAGCTGGCCACTCCACTCAGAGCCACCCCAGTGATCAGGGCAAAGTCCACTATCCAGTTACATCAGTAGGGTGGCTCCCATGATAGCGGCATATAATTGTCTTAATGGTAGCCTCCCTGACCTTACAATGAATATTATATTGTAGTTTATGTGCTTATGATGGTAAAAAAATACTGTCTGTCTGTCTGTTATAAATAGAGATCAGTGGGCTGCATGAGGGAGCAGCAGAGAAACAGCAGGACAATTTTGCATTTTGGGGGCCCTGAGGTGCTCTTAGAATGGTTCAAGCAAATACAGATTCCTTGTGTATAATGGCAGTACCCTAAGATACATCTTTGCAAATTTTTTGAAAATATAGAGCTTTGGAGACTGGTAGGTGGTAATCTACCCTCTCAGCTCTAGTATTCACTGCCAACAACTGGATTCATCCTCCATCCTCTAAAGTTACTAGAGCCACCACTGATTCAGGGTCAAGTTGATTAGTTCAACTCACCAACTAAGACAATACACAACACTGAGTGACAATGTCCAGAGTGAGGCGTAAGCCGTGTCCTTCAATTATTGAATAGATCAATTAAACCTGCCCCTCAGTCCCAAGTGGGTGACATTGTGCATTGGCATTCATTAATCCTTAGTGATTGTTCAGAAATGCTACATAGTTCTGAATGTTTAACCCGGGTTTAACCCAGTTTAGCTCAAAATGGAGGTTTTGTCCGGGTTAAACCCGGGTTTAACCCGGGGACGGGTTAACTTGCCAATGTTGTTCACTATCCAGTTATCAATAGACATCAGTGGCAGAAGCAAATCTAATACACAAGCTTACAGCTGCCCAGTGCAGTAGGGAAATACTAGGAAATTTAGCATTTTGGGCAGCCCCGAACAGCCCCACAAAACTAATTATAGTTATTGTTAGTTCTATTATCTGGCATTGTGTCAACAGATTGGTGTATTGGGATCATTAAGCCTATACACAAAAAGAAGGGGTCAATAGATGACCCAGACAACTATCGTAGCATTACACTATTAAGCCGCATAGGCAAGATGTTTACAGCCTCCATTAAGGCGAGACTGACCACATACCTAAACGAAGCGAATGTAATAGATGAAGAGCAGGCAGGTTTCAGATAGGGGTATTCCCCTCTTGATCATATATTTGTTTTGCACTCGTTGGTTGAATTGTATTTGTCTCGATGCAAAAGGCTTTATTGTGCCTTCATCGATTATAAGAAAGCACTTGATTTAGTAGACCGGTCCTCACTCTGGTCTAAGATAATGTCATGCGGTATTAATGGCAATGTGTTGAAAGTTGTATACAACATGTACAAAAATGCAAAATCATGTATAAAACAGGGCCAGGCTGTGTCAGCCTTCTTATCATGTGATATAGAGGTATGGCAAGGAGAAAACGTGTCTCCTTTGTTATTTGCTATTTACCTGAATAATTTTGAACACTGTTAGTCATAATTATAAGGGACTTGACATGGCAGCTAGTGAAATTTACAACAACCTTAGTGATGATGATGTAGACATTTCTTGAAAATGTATGTTCTACTATATGCTGATGACACTAGAATGATTCAATCAAATACAGATTTCTTTTGTATAGCGGAACTATGTCAACTCTTTTAATCAATGGTTGACATTTGGTTGTTTCAGGTGTCAACTATATTGTGAATCTGTAATTATTAGTCTATATTGATACAATTGATTTACATAGTACACAAGGCATGACAAGTGTAAACAGAACAGTAGAATGCGTTTGATATCAATGAAGTGTAGGATATTTCACTCTATAGTTGTCCAGAATATTAATTTTCTATGTTTGTCACCTACAGGTGACAATACATCTTTAACCAATAGACACCACAGTCACACCATTTTTATAATAATTAAATGAACATCAAAATAAACACAACTTGCAATTATAGAAAATCAATAGTTTTGAAGATACAGTTTAAAAGCTGCAGGCAACTGTTCAGTTTAACAGGGGTCAAATTTGTCTGCTCTGTCTGTGACCAATTAAAGATTAGTCAAGGTCTCAATGGAACAATGCAGAGTGGAGTGAGGCTGGGCATTGTTTCTGGCACAATACACAAAATCTACTGTTGGGGGTGGTCTCAAGAGCCCTTCTCAAAACCACTTCACTAGATAATGTAAAACTTTTGTACTTTGGGGGCCCCTGAGGTGCCCTTAGAATGATTCAATCAAATACAGATTTCTCGTGCATAGTGGCAGTACCCTAAGATACGTTTCTGCAAAATTAGAGAAACAGTTACTGAACGGTTTTTGAGATACGGCAGCTAACGGCGGGTGATGGCAAGGCATTACCGACCATGGTGTCATGCTTGTTGAGACCCGCCACTGAGCCATGATTACCCGACCACCTCGAAGGAAGATCTACTTATGGAAGAATGTGGACATAGATGCAACGAGGGCTGAGATCAACAACATTGGCAATTCCCTCACCCACGACAACACAGTCCGAACCAACGTCAACATCTTATGGAACTCTTTCAGAGACTCATGTATGAGACTCATGGACTCCCATGTCCCATCCAAGACGTCATCACCACGATATAGCTAACCATGGGTCACAAGAAAAGTTAAGAGATTTTCCAAACTAACAAAAAGTGCATTCATCATCAACCATGGGAATCCGAAGAAGCTATACACATTCATCAAAGGGAGGAGATGTGACAGTAGCGAAGATGTGATAGTGGCAGTATCGCCCCCCCTGAAGAAAGATGGCATGACAGTCAACGACACCCACAAGAACGCCACTATTTTGAATGACCAGTTTAGCAGTGTCTACACCAGTGAAAACAATACCATCCATGAGTGGTGAACCATATTTTGGTATGCAGTAGATACGGCTGGTGTTCAGAAGCTTCTCCTTGGCCTTAAACCGCATAAAGCAACTGCCCAGACAATTTGATATGGTATACCACAAGCTGGTCGCTATCAAGCTGCAACACTACGGCATCAGAGACAACCTCCTCCAGTGTATCCTGAGCTTCCTCACCAGTAGAAGTGAGCAGGTACTGGTAGAAGGTCATTCATCCGAACCGGCAAGTGTCACCTCAGGTGTTCCACAGGAAAGCATGCTAGAACACCTCCTGTTCATTATCTACATCAACGACATGCCACATATGGTTGTCTCCACCTGCCGTCTCTTTGCAGATGACAGCCTCCTGTACAGAAAAATCAAGAACAAGGATGACGTCCAAATCCTGCAAGATGACCTCAACAAACTGCAAAAGTGGGAGAAAGACTGGTAGATGGCATTAAATCAAAGCAAGTGTGAGGTCATTAGAATCACCCAGAAATGAAACGCAGTTACATCTACCTACACCATCCATGGTAGTGACCTCTCTCTCGTAAAGAACGGAAAGTACCTTGGGGTCAAAATAGCTGGAAACCTGAACTGGAATGCCCATATTGATGCCATCACAAAGAAAGCAAACAAAAGCCTTGCTTTCCTAAGGAGGAACTTCCGTAGCTGCCCATAACAAATAAAGGCACAGTGCTACGAGACATTGGTTAGATCCATCATGGAATATGTCAGTTCCTCATGGAACCCCCCATAACAAGACCAACATCCAACGGCTAGAAGCTGTCCAGCAGTGGGCCGCAAGATACATGACTGGGGACTACAAGACCACCAGTACCGATGACCCGAAGGACAACCGCCAAGATAACCATGAAGTACCATGTGTCACGTCACCTAGTTGACATACCAGCAGCCACTGATCTTCATCCATCCACACTGACAACAAGAGGCCACGGCCTAGCCTGCGCTATCACATCCCCTACTCCAGGACTGACGTGTTTAAGCACTCCTTCTTCCCAGCTGGTATCCACCTATGGAACCAGCTGCCTGAGTGTATAGCTATATCCCCAACTCAAGACACCTTCAAGGGAAGGTTGGCCTCTCTGGACATTTAGGCACTATGCACTTTTAAACCTTTTTAGCCAGCATAGCAGTGTAGAACTGGTTTTTTTTATCCAGAACATAACCAGTTTTTAATTATTTTAACCTGCACCACATCCATGTTGTACATAATCACCAACTTCATCCACAGTGTATATAATTACAACAGTGCAACAATGCTCCAGAGTGGGATTATGCACTTGTATGCACAGTGTGTTGTTGGTACACCATTCATCCTCGTGAACCAGTTGTCCCCTTTAGCAGAGCCACATGGACAAAGGTGGAGCATAATACTCTTCCTGTTGCGAGTATCATCAGAGGTGCCAAGTAATATCGCTCAAAAAGCGATAGATCGATCTACCAGTTTTTATGATGTGATGATGGTAGATGAGGAACTGGCACCAGAAGCCTCACGCAGCAGTCACGAGGGACAGGGAGGGCGTGAAAGGGAATCGCTCTACGGCTGGATAATGGTTCAGTTTTAGGGTAAACTAACTTATTTTTGTGATTTTTCAACATAAATTAGTAATTATGTTTTAATCTTGACATTCACTGATTTGAGCATGGAATCAAGTACCTCTCACAGTGCGCCAATGCACTAGTGTCAATCAGTTTAAAGTGGCACTGAAGACGCATCTTTTTACAAATTATTTTAACATTCGATGATTGAAATTATCAATACTTTTATTATGATTAATTTAATATTATAATTAATTTATGTTATTGTTTTAATAGCTTGCATACTTGTGTTTATTTATTTTAAGACAGTATAGTTGATTTTACTTAGTAGTAATGATTGCATACGTTGTAGCACATTAGCAATTATTTGGATGGGGCGCTCTATAAGAAAAACAAAATTATTTGTGATGATTTAAAATCAGAACAAAATAATTTCTTGAAATACAGATAGGTCTGGTGGTAGATTTTGGCACTAAAGCAGTAAACCTTGAGATTATCCCAAGAAATTAGAAAAAGCGTGATATCTACCGCCAATCTGATAGACTTGGCACCTCTATATAATACTGTTTGTTACGCTCGGGCATTCGATGGTTAGAGCACGGGATGATCTGAGTTCCATCATCTTGAAACTTCAGCCATCTCTTCACCCCCACATTGTAAAAAAAATACTGACAGCCGTTGGTCACATTTACCCCGTGTCTATACTAAGGGAAAGTAAAATCTCCCACCCAGGAAACAAATGAGTAACCTGTCGAAAATCAGCCATATCTAATACAGTGTAATAATGCGCCAGAGCCATATGCAGGCCCCTCAACAAACATTTCGTTTCGATGTTTTAAATTACAGAATACACGTAATACATGCATAAGCTATTTCAAAACAATTATCCCAGTTACTTCATTACAAGTTAAATACTTAGTTATGCTTCATGCGCTTATTAGTTGTTGTCTGAGAAGCAAGGTTATTTTACAAGCACAACATGAGCTTGAGCACGCACAATGGTGTGTACACACATTCTACAGCAATGGAGATGATGAAGAAAATAACAGTATGGCAGAGGACATGACACTAAACATTGAGAAAGAAGTAGAGGCATTACCTAACAAGTATTCTTTTGTGGAAATGTTGCAATTCTTAATATCTTAAAAGTGCTTTTTTGAACGTTGCACCGTCATCCCCGTGAGAAGTACGGATATCACAAACCATTATTAAAAGGGCTATAGATTGAGGTTATGTTCCACCTTCTACGATGTAAAAGCTCAGTCCTCATATACATGAAATCCCGAAATTAGTGCAATCAAAAAGTTACTGGTATCTTTTTCATCTACTACGAAACGAGAAAAATAAATCACCCCATGTAGACGGATATATGACAGCGTACATAAAAATGTGCTGCCACATTTCGGATATCGGATAACTACATCGGCTAATGTGTGACCGGAAGTTAAAAATAAAGGTTTACCTAACAATAGGGAAGTGTCCGTAGAGAACTGGCTATCTTTGTACATCAGCCAATTGGTGCTATTAACGTCTCCGAGATGCCTGCAACCAGAAATATGACATAAACTCAGTAAGGAATGTATGCTGTTTTAGACTGACATTTTGGAAATAAGCATAACCGCCCCATGCACTTATTAGTTGTTGTCTGAGAAGCAAGGCCAAGGTTATTTTAGAAGCACAACATGAGCATGCTCACACACAATGGTGTACACATTCTACAGCAATGGAGATCTGATGATGACGAAAATAACAGTACGGCAGAGGGCATGACACTCAACACTGAGAAAGAAGTAGAGGCAATACCGAACAAGTACTCTTTTGTGGAAATGTTGCAAATCTTGATATCTTTAGTGCTTTTTTAAACGTTGTACTGTCATCTCCGTGAGAACTATGGGTATCGCAAACCATTATTAAAAGGGCTATAGATTGAGGTTGTGTTCCACATATACATGAAATCCTGAAATGAATGCAATGACAAAGTTATTGGTACCTTTTTCATCTACCACGAAATGAGAAAAATAAATCACCCCATGTATGGGATCAGCACACTCTTGGTTTTCCCATAGGCGACCATGTTAACGTTTCGTCTGATTATATGAAAACGTGACCTATAATATGTCTTAAACTTCTCACCTGCTGTTATTATTATCTCATTGACACGCTGATAATTTTTGTTTACATTGGGCCAAATGGCGGACTAATGCGTCTATATGTGACCCCTGAACAAATGAGTGATAAGTCGGAAAAATTGTAACATTGTTTTCTTACATTCTTGTAAAGGTTGGGTAGGGTGCTTTACACAGTTTCAAAAATTATGACTGCTACCAAAATTGGCGAAGTTATGGAGCGTTGAACATGGTAGGGGTCAAAAAGTGAAAATTAAGAAAACGGCTGTTGAAGTTTTACATTATATATGCAAATGGACTGCATGGAAATATTACATGCTTGACATTCAAATGTGGCACACAGTATGTAATATGTATGTTGCAATGATACACTGGAAGTACAAATGTGCTGCTAGTTATGCTAGAGTATGTCTTTATGTGTAAAACTAAGAGGACAGATTATTTGAGAGACTATTTGAGAGCAAAAGGCAGTTTAAAACCTACAGGCAACTGTCCAGTTTAACAGGAGTCTATCAAACAATAGCAGGCACTACCACATGAAATGTCTATGAAAAATTTAAGAAAAAGTTACTGAACAGTTTTTTTGAAAAAAAGAGCCCCACAGAATTAATTATAGTTATTGTTAAGATGTTTAACCTAGTTCTATTATCTGATATTGTGCCAACAGATTGGTGTATTGGGATCATTAAGTCTATATAATTATTATATAAACATAGCAGCAGACACTGGGACAGTGTGACAGCTGCCTGGTTAAATGGATGCAATGGTGCTTTGAAGTTAGTTGTTCTGCCAACTATCCTTTTCACACAAGCCTATAGGTTTAGTAGCTGCCAGCACACTACTGAGCCTAAACTACCATGCAGGTGTAAAAAAGTGCTGATGTATTTGAACTTGACCCACTAATTAACTGTCTACCAAGCAGTAGCAGAACAGTTTATGATAATAATAATCCACAAGTTAAGTGGCAGTGATCTTCCTTTTATCATTCATGTGATGTTTATTGCGAGCAGGGCGGACAATTGGTTATCATACGTAGACAGGTACAGAAAGAAACTGACGTTTTCTATAAAAAGAACACGTTTGCCTATCAATGGCATGTATTTCCTATTGTTGCCGTTTCTGCCGGGCAGAAACTGTTTCTGCCCAGCATAAATCAAACAACCATGTAGGTAATTATTAATCAAATGTTTTTTGGTGAATCATAGTTACAGATCATTAAGGGTTATGATGGAAGTAAAATGTTGACATGTTTACTGTTCATTTATTGCACCACGTCTTGCATTTAGAGGAATAATTATAATAATAATTATAATAGAAAATAAAATGTTGTGATGAGAAACCGGGAATTATTTTTCTGTGGCCTAAGAATAACTAATTCCAATTAACTTTCTGCTTATATAAAACAACTGCATAAAATATATATCCACACAAGACACAGACTCTGCACGTGACAGATGTTTTGGGAAGGGGAATAGTGTTCTGTTTTTGGTACAATACACAAAAGGGTTAGTCTCAAGGGCCCTTCTCAAAACCACATCACTAGATAGTGTAAACATTTTGCATTTGGGGGGGCTGTGTCAGCCTTCTTCTCATGTGATATAGAGTTACCACAAGGAGAAAACTTGTCTCCTTTGTTATTTGCTATTTACCTGAATGATTTTGAACACTGTTAGTCATAATTATAAGGGACTTGACATGGCAGCTGGTGAAATTTACAACCTTAGTGATGATGATGTAGACATTTTCTTGCAAATGTATGTTCTACTATATGCTGATGATACTAGAATGATTCAATCAAATACAGATTTATTATATGTAGCGGAACTATGTCAACTCTTCTAATGGTTGACATGTGGTTGTTTCAGGATGACCCCTTAGAATGTAGTCACAACTGTCCTGGGGTCTAGAGGGTGCTGTGTCTGTTGACCCAAGCCTCTGCCAGTGACCAATTACAGATTAGTCACACTTTCATCAGCCAGCCACAGTGAGGTGTGACAGATGTTGTGGGAAAAGGGATTAGTTGAACAAAAGGACTGGAAGCATGATAGATCTGCTGCTACAGTAGACCATTTAGTTAGCAAATTTAGCATTTTAGGGGACCTTTGGAGCCCTTAGAATAATTCAATCAAATACAGATTTCTTGTGTACAGTGGCACTACCACATGAAATGTGTATGCAAAATTAGAGAAAAAGTTACTTATGATTTTTTTTTTAAATAGGCAAAATGTGATAATTTACACATTTTGAGGTCCTTTTTGGGGGGGTCATTTGGGTGCCCTTAGAACGATTCAATCAAATACAGATTCCTTGTGTACAGTGACACTACCACATGAAATGTATATGCAAAATTAGATAAACAGTTGCTGAACAGTTTTTGAAAAAATAGGCAACATGTTACATTTTTACCAGTTTTGGGGTCCTTGGAGGCCCTAGGGAGCCCTTAGAATGATTCAATCAAATACAGGTACTCGTGCATAGTGGCAGTGCCCTAAGACATGTTTATGCTAAATTAGAGAAAAAGTTGCTGAACGGTTTCTGAGATACAGCAGCTAACGGCGAACGCAGAGTGATGGCAATAGTCCCAAAAGGACTAAAAATTGCATACTAGCTCTCGTAAAATGCCTGTATGTGTGACACCCATCAAAATTTATAAATGCCGGCAAGAATTATTCCACAAACAGGTCACACAGACATATTGCTCCCAAATATCCTTCCACTTATTCAAATCATCTAGAAATCCACCATTTTACAGTCAACACCTTCTACAATCACACATGAAAATCTCCCTACTCAAATGCACTTATGTCACAGCATGTGAATTTTGTAAAAAAATCATTTCTCAAAAATACACTGCAGTTTTCTTCATAGCAGGAAGTCTAACTAGAACATGACCCCAAGTAGGCAAGGCAATTTTTGATAAAAATTTAGAAACTAACACATTTTATAGGCTCTCCTATCTCATACACTGTGTGATTTTTTTATAATTCATCCACGTGTTTGTTTTTTATACACATTTCAAAAGAGCCACCCTACTTGACAGGGCACCATGTGAATAAGCATTTCACTGTCCGACAATTTCTAATCTGGCATATCTCTACATTGCACACTCATTCTCATGTGGTACGTATGAACTCCTAATACAGTTTTCCAGAAAGTTCAATATGTGCTTTATAAGAATATTCAATTCAGCCAGTTGTTATGATAAATTCCAATTTATATTGATTTTTTGGCTTTGTGCCCTATTTACAAAGGTAAAACTAAAAAAAAAAATCACCTTAGGGTGTGAAATCATCAAAGGGAAGACGTCTCAAGCACTTCAATTGCATAATATTACACAGCTTAATTAGCAAACTTCCAGAAGACAATAGCACTTGTCGGATTGGCCAGAAGGCAGAGCCAGTAGACAGTATCACATAGCAGTCCTCATTATGGTGGCTCACACCAGTGGCTGTGCTCAAGTGTCATTAGGGTCACTGATAAGGTCTTCACATATGTTTAATTATTGAAAAGTAAACAAAAAAGACTGTTGAATTACCATGCTGCAACATGATTGGTTTATTTTCATAAAAAATGTCCAAACTGAGACTTAACTAATGGGATTATACCCCCACCCCCCTTAATTATCATACACACACAAATCTTCATTCACTGTGATTTGGACTGACAGACTGATGAGAAGTCTGTAATTTCCAATAACGGTTTGTCCCTTTCAACTGTAATTTTGCCTGGATTATTCCGCTGCGATATTACAATGAAGGAGACTACAGATGAGATTAGTAAAGTTAGTGATAAGAAGGCACCTGTTCGTGGCAAGATGAGAAATCTGTGTGGTTTTTAGCAAGGTCATCAAAACTTCAAACCAACACGTGCTGAAACATCAGAAACTCAAGCAGGTCGTGTGTGGATGTCACGACTACATATGGACGACTATTCCAGAGTGGTTAAGGAAACTGCGGGTGGACTGTTAACAGTACCGGATGCCGATGGAGTATGTGGCAATGCCAAAATTCTACGACCACGGCCAGATAGGTGCCTGGATTTAACAGACACCTACCTTCAAGCAGACAAAAACCATAAAGATTCTAAGATGTGTCTGCTGAATGTGAAGAAAATGACAGATCGGTCTGTGCTGGAAGCAATCACTCCGGTGTACACATTGTGATTATCATTCATGCATGTACAAACTATACACTGAGGTGAACACTGGACGCTGTGGTCAGCGGGCCGCAACGACTAATGTGGCACTTCACGTCGGTCTACAGGATTCAGCGACAGGAACCACAAAGATCCGTCATATTCTAGCAGCGATGAATACGCCCCCACCAAGTCAGTAAGGGTTACAAAGAAATGCAAACAAAGTTGCAACTCTCACTGCCCAGTCAACAATGGATGACCTACATGAGAGAAGACGGAAAACTAAAGCAACTAACATCCTGAAAAAACAGTTATAGTTGTGGTGGACAAAATGCGTCACAGGCAGTGGGAACTGCAGTCAGCTGGCAAACTGGCAATCGGGAAATCATAGCGTTCCACCTGGACAACAAGCTCTGCAAATTAGGATCTTCACTTCGCAGTCAAGGCATTGATGTAACCTGTCCTGGGCACAGCCAGTGTGCAAGCAACAGAACCACTGTCTGAGTACAGAATTGGGAAAAAGATTGGTGACAGTCTTACACAAGACAGTGTTGCAATCAAATACATTGCTACCAATGGAGATGCATTAGCATCTCGGGGTATACAGGATGCCATGCCAGCAGGTACACAGACAGAGAGACAATCAGATACGACACATCTGTCTAAAACGCAATTTCGTCACATCATGAAAGCGTCATTCTCCTCCAGAATGTTTCCAGGAGAAACTGCTGCCGTGCGAACAGAAAACAGAAGAATGTTTGCAGAAGACGTGAAGACCAGGTGCCAGAAGATTTACACAAGTGTACATATGTTTCACGACAGCGACATCATTCAAGCCACGTTAGACTGATATTCTGGCACGTGCAAAAACTGTCGCAGACATGGAATTGAAGGCATGTGGCCTAAGGCGAGTAAATATGACTGACAGTGATCCAGCAACACTTCAAGGACTGATCGAGATGCGTCTTGGCAATCGCGCACTTCAAATGACAAGACACAAATTGACAACTAATTTTAACGAAGGAGCCAACAGAGCAATATCTGCTTCTCTCCCCCAAAATTGTAAATTTAGCCGAAATGCATTGGGACGTATGTCTTCAGTCATCGATCGCTTAAACTACGGTGCTGGAATTTCAATGCTACGAAAGCTTGAAAACGTTCAGTGTCCAATTACGAAGGGTGACAGAGTAGCACGTGCTGTCAAACAGATTCAGCAGGACGTGCTCTACCAGCGAGAGTATTCCAGACAGCCATCGGTTCGCCTACACAGATGAAGAACCAAGTCAAAGAGAATGAGAGAGTATCTCGAGGCAAATATATATATATGTATATATATATACATATATATATATATAAATGGCACCATACCTATACTTAGTTTACATTATATATAGAAGTATAGTCACACCTTTGCAGGTTTCGCATACCAACTCCAGCTGCTCAAATCACACTATTACTAGTATAGTCATAGATTAGTCACTCACTCACTCACTCACTCACCCACCCACCCACCCACCCACTCACTCACTCACTCACTCACTCTATTCCTAGTGGTGTTGCATAGCAAAACACTGTAGCACTGTAGAACGCTTCCCTTTAAGTTTAAGGCTTTATTAACACTATAATATATAACAAGTACAGTTCAGGAAATACGAATGGAATGACATCCAAGCATCTTTGTCCTTTTATCCAGATGTTCGATTTGAACATCCGAATGCATAACATGGCATTTTTTCTGGTTATCCGTACAGGATGACCAGAAACACGGCCAAGTTGTATGAGTGCAGCAGTAGGACTGGTCATTAGTGGTCTGACTGGTCTCACTCTAGATGGCCACATCTAACTTCCGCTCCCCTCAACCAGCCCAGTGATAAGAGGTGGCCATTGGCCATCCAGTTATAAATACAGATCAGTGGTTCTACATAGGGGGTCAAGTTCCAATTAGACATCCTGTTTGGTTACAGACGAAGAAAAGTGTAGTGTATTTTTGAGAAATGATTTTTTTTTAAATTCACTTGCTATGACATAAGTGCATTTAAGTAGGCAGATTTCCATGTGTGATTGTAGAAGGTGTTGACTGTAAAATGGTGGATTTCTAGATGATTTGAATAAGCGGAAGGATATTTAATTGGCAGCAATTTGCCTGTGTGACCTGTTTGCGGAGTAATGCTTGCCAGCATTTGTAAATATTGACGGGTGTCACACACACAGGCATTTATGAGAGCTAGAAGTATGCAATTTTTTTTTAATCTACCAGCATGTCAATGAGATGACGATGACAGCAGGTGAGAAATTTAAGACTTTTGTAGGTCACGTTTTCTTATAATCAGACAAATCGCCTATGGGAAAACCAACTCTGTATTGACCCCGTAGCCATGGCATAGGTTTAGGGGTCAGCACACTGATAGTTTTCCCATTGGCTACCATGTTAACGTTTTGTCTGATTGTAAGAAAACGTGACCTGGAAACTGTATTAAACTTCTCACCTGCCGTTGCCATCATCTCATTGACATGCTGGACGAGTTTAGTCAAAATCTAATATTTCTAGCTCTTACAAAATGCCTGTATGTATGACAACCGTCAATATTTACAAATGGATGCAGGCAGTAATCCGGCTAAAGTGTCAACTAGCCAAGTTGCTGCCAAATACCCTTCCGCTTAGTAAAATCAGCTAAAAAGACACCATTTTACTGTCAACAGCTTCTACAATCACATCTAGAAATCTGACTACTCAAATGCACTTATGTCAGAGCAAGTGAATATTGTAAAAAATCATTTCTCAAAAATATACTGCACTTTTTTTCATCTGTAACCAAGCAGGAAGTCTAACAGTGTCCTAACCCCAAATAGGCATGGTGATTTTGGAAAAAAAGTTGAAAACAATACACTTTATAGGCACCAATGTTACACGCACTCTGCAATTATATTTTTGGTAATCCCTCCAGGTGTTTGTGTTTTATGCACATTTCAAAGGTGCCACCAAACTTGGCAAGGCACCAGAAAAATCAGCACTTCTCTGTTGGACAATTTGTAATCCAGCACAATGTTCTCAGGTGGCACTATGAACTCCTGATACAGTTTTCCAGAAAATCCAATATGTGTTTTATAAGAAAATTCAATACAGCCAGTTGTTACGTTACATTCAAATTTGTATTTATTGTTTGACCTTGTGCCCTATTTACAAAGTTAAACATCAACAAAAAGTCACCTTAGGGTGTGAATTCCTCAAAGGCCAGACGTCTCAAGCAGTTACATTACATAATATTACACAGCGTAATTAACAGACATTCAGAAAACAATGCCACTTGCTTGATTGGCCAGAAGGTCCAGTCAGTAGACAGATCTGATAACAGGCTCCTGCTATGGCTGACTCCACCTAATCACAGTCCTCAGACTTCATTAGGGTCACTGACAACATCTTCACATGTGTTTAGTCAGCTGAAGTAAAAAAAAAACGATTGATGAATCACCCTGCTGCAATGTTATTGGTTCATTTTCATACATATTTTCAAATTGAGGCTTAACTATTGGCATACGCACCCCACCCCCCTTGTAAGACATGTGTTCCGTCGCTGTGATTTGGACTTGCACACTGATGAGAAGTCTGTAATATCCAAAAACGGTTTGTTCCATTCAACTGTAGTTTTGCCATACACGTATTTTCAGCAATTGTTTCAAGATATTTGAAGTAAAATGCGTCCTCCGTGATTGTGCAATGACTATAGCGTGCTTCCGTTGCCAGGCTCTCTAATTGGGGTCAGCACACTGATAGTTTTCCCATTGGCGACCATGTTAATGTTTTGTCTGATTGTAAGAAAACGTGACCTAGAAACTGTATTAAACTTCTCACCTGCCGTTGTCATCATGTCATTGACATGCTGGTCGAGTTTAGTCAAAATCTAATATTTCTAACTCTTACAAAATGCCTGTATGTATGACACCCGTCAATATTTATAAATGGATGCAGGCAGTAATCCGGCTAAAGTATCAACTAGCCAAATTGCTGCCAAATACCCTTCCGCTTAGTAAAATCAGCTAAAAAGACACCATTTTACTGTCAACAGCTTCTACAATCACATCTAGAAATCTGACTACTCAAATGCACTTATGTCAGAGCAAGTGAATATTGTAAAAAATCATTTCTAAAAAATATACTGCACTTTTTTTCATCTGTAACCAAGCAGGAAGTCTAACAGTGTCCTAACCCCAAATAGGCATGGTGATTTTGGAAAAAATGTTGAAAACAATACACTTTATAGGCACCAATGTTACACGCACTCTGAATTATATTTTTGGTAATCCCTCCAGGTGTTAGTGTTTTATGCACATTTCAAAGGTGCCACCAAACTTGGCAAGGCACCAGAAAAATCAGCACTTCGCTGTTGGACAATTTGTAATCCAGCACAATGTTCTCAGGTGGCACTATGAACTCCTGATACAGTTTTCCAGAAAGTCCAATATGTGCTTTATAAGAAAATTCAATACAGCCAGTTGTTACGTTACATTCAAATTTGTATTTATTTGTTGACCTTGTGCCCTATTTACAAAGGTAAACATCAAAAAAAAATCACCTTAGGGTGTGAATTCCTCAAAGGTCAGACGTCTCCAGCAGTTCAATTACATAATATTACACAGCCTAATTAGCAGACATTCAGAAAACAATGCCACTTGCTTGATTGGCCAGAAGGTCCAGTCAGTAGACAGATCTGATAACAGGCTCCGGCTACGGCTGACTCCAGCTAATCACTGTCCTCAGACTTCATTAGGGTCAATTACAACATCTTCACGTGTGTTTAGTCAGCTGAAGTAAACAAAAAAACGATTGATGAATCAACCTGCTGCAATGTTATTGGTTCATTTTCATACGTATTTTCAAATTGAGGCTTAACTACTGGCATACGCACCCCACCCCCCTTATAAGACATGTGTTCCGTCGCTGTGATTTGGACTTGCAGACTGGTGAGAAGTCTGTAATATCCAAAAACGGTTTGTTCCATTCAACTGCAGTTTTGCCATACACGTATTTTCAGTAATTGTTTCAAGATATTTGAAGTAAAATGCGTCCTCCGTGATTGTGCAATGACTATAGCGTGCTTCCGTTGCCTGGCTCTCTAATTGGGGTCAGCACACTGACAGTTTTCCCATTGGCGACCATGTTAACGTTTTGTCTGATTGTAAGAAAACGTGACCTAGAAAATGTATTAAACTTCTCACCTGCCGTTGTCATCATCTCGTTGACATGCTGGTCGAGTTTAGTCAAAATCTAATATTTCTAGCTCTTACAAAATGCCTGTATGTATGACACCCGTCAATATTTACAAATGGATGCAGGCAGTAATCCGGCTAAAATGTCAACTAGCCAAATTGCTGCCAAATACCCTTCCGCTTAGTAAAATCAGCTAAAAAGACACCATTTTACTGTCAACAGCTTCTGCAATCACATCTAGAAATCTGACTACTCAAATGCACTTATGTCAGAGCAAGTGAATATTGTAAAAAATCATTTCTCAAAAATATACTGCACTTTTTTTCGTCTGTAACCAAGCAGGAAGTCTAACAGTGTCCTAACTCCAAATAGGCATGGTGATTTTGGAAAACATGTTGAAAACAATACATTTTATAGGCACCAATGTTACACGCACTCTGCAATTATATTTTTGGTAATCCCTCCAGGTGTTTGTGTTTTATGCACATTTCAAAGATGCCACCAAACTTAGCATGGCACCAAAAAAATCAGCACTTCGCTTTTGGACAATTTGTAATCCAGCACAATGTTCTCAGGTGGCACTATGAACTCCTGATACAGTTTTCCAGAAAGTCCAATATGTGTTTTATAAGAAAATTCAATACAGCCAGTTGTTACGTTACATTCAAATTTGTATTTATTGTTTGACCTTGTGCCCAATTTACAAAGTTAAACATCAACAAAAAGTCACCTTCGGGTGTGAATTCCTCAAAGGCCAGACATCTCAAGCAGTTCAATTACATAATATTACACAGCCTAATTAGCAGACATTCAGAAAACAATGCCACTTGCTTGATTGGCCAGAAGGTCCAGTCAGTAGACAGATCTGATAACAGGCTCCTGCTATGGCTGACTCCAGCTAATCACTGTCCTCAGACTTCATTAGGGTCACTGACAACATCTTCACATGTGTTTAGTCAGCTGAAGTAAAAAAAAAACGATTGATGAATCACCCTGCTGCAATGTTATTGGTTCATTTTCATACATATTTTCAAATTGAGGCTTAATTATTGGTATACGCACCCCACCCCTCTTATAAGACATGTGTTCCGTCGCTGTGATTTGGACTTGCACACTGATGAGAAGTCTGTAATACCCAAAAACGGTTTGTTCCATTCAACTGTAGTTTTGCCATACACGTATTTTCAGTAATTGTTTCAAGATATTTGAAGTAAAATGCGTCCTCCGTGATTGTGCAATGACTATAGCGTGCTTCCGTTGCCAGACTCTCTAATTGGGGTCAGCACACTGATAGTTTTCCCATTGGCGACCATGTTAACGTTTTGTCTGATTGTAATAAAACGTGACCTGGAAACTGTATTAAACTTCTCACCTGCTGTTGTCATCATCTCATTGACATGCTGGTCGAGTTTAGTCAAAATCTAATATTTCTAGCTCTTACCAAATGCCTGTATGTATGACAACCGTCAATATTTACAAATGGATGCAGGCAGTAATCCGGCTAAAGTGTCAACTAGCCAAGTTGCTTCCAAATACCCTTCCGCTTAGTAAAATCAGCTAAAAAGACACCATTTTACTGTCAACAGCTTCTACAATCACATCTAGAAATCTGACTACTCAAATGCACTTATGTCAGAGCAAGTGAACATTGTAAAAAATCATTTCTCAAAAATATAATGCACTTTTTTTCGTCTGTAATCAAGCAGGAAGTTCAACAGTGTGCTAACCCCAAATAGGCATGGTGATTTTGGAGAAAAATGTTGAAAACAACACACTTTATAGGCACCAATGTTACAAGCACTCTGCAATTTTAATTTTTG